>CM042430.1:33200589-33365589 GCA_023631565.1 Gymnocephalus cernua
TATATATTTTTTTTTTGTATATGTGTGTATATATATTTTTTTTATAATGTAAACCCTTGTGCTGCAGGTAATGGATTATTTTACAAAATTCTTAGTCCATCCATCTTAACCTACAGATACAATACAGAAGTATTTTGAGAAGACTGTTAATCCTAAAGTGACTTATTTTTCTTCAGTTGCAGTTTGAAGACGTTCTCAGTCATTTTAAATAAACCATACATTTAAGGATTGTGTAGTTCAATGTATATTAGGGGTAAACCTGCATTAATTCATATTTTTCTGGCCACTTGGGGGTAGCAACTAAGCTGCCAACACAAGACTGACACTATTAGTTTATGAACATGTTGGCAAACAATTCACAAGCAGACGCAGGCAACGTTAGCGTAAATGTACTGTATTTATATAGCGCTTTTTCCAGTCTTAACAACTACTCAAAGCGCTTTACATAGTACAGGAACCATTCACCATTCACACACACATTCACACGCTGAGGCCGCGTCTGCCGTACAAGGCGCCACTAGCTCATCAGCAGGCAAATAGGGGTTCAGTGTCTTGCCCAAGGACACTTCGACATGGGACTACAGGGCTGGGGATCGAACCACCAACCTTCCGATTGGCAGGCGAACACTCTTTGACTGAAAAGCTATCCAGGTGACCAGAATTACAACTTCAATGGAATGATATTGAATTGTTTGCTGGATAAATTGATGCTACTGTATATCACAGGTCTGCTCCAAGAAATAGGTTGTTTGGATTAATTGGCTCCCTCAAAACTGGAACATGGACCGGTCCAAACTAAGCATAAAACCAGGGGAACCTGGGATCAGCAGGTCACCGAATGGGTTTAATTAATAGGAATCATTTTGCCTTTACCTCATGAGGAAAAAGAGGAAATTATCTTTGAGTTAAAATGAAAAGTTGTTTCGCAGCTGAGAAAACAAAGAAAAATGTATTTCATATTAATGTTTTCCATTGTTTTAAATTGCCCACACTAAGTTTTGCATTTAATTAGACCTTACATTTTAACAACAATACATGCGATTATCAATACCAGCTGGGGTATTATTCAGGAAACAACTGGCATGTAAGAGTTCAATAAGGGATGCTATTTATTACATTATTAGTGCAGATACATGGCTGAGCTTGCACTTCTTGTGATGGATTTCAACATTATTGATGTACTTATGGTGATTAACATCAATGTTTGAGAAAGAAGAGGGCAACCACTGCTGAATCTCTAACTGGACAGAGTGGCCTTCAGTGATCAAATTAGCAAACAAGCTCATCATAGACTCTGCTGACAAACTAAGGATCAATCATTTGCTACTAGTGAGTGTCCACTTTAGTTTTCACATTAAAACCCACACAATCGGTCTGCCTGTTGCCAGGACCACTTTTCACCAAATTGATGTAACTTGATGAGGGGCTATAGCTATTAAAGCACGTAGGCCTATATCATTTATAATTTAGTCTAATATAACTATTGCTTTGTCAAAAAGGTACATGCTGAATTTAAAAGAATTGCGTGATGAATTGCCGGTCATCAGGTTTTACAAATTGTTAAATGTTTAACTTTACTGATAAACAAAAAAGGATCAAATTAGGAGACTTTTAAAGGGCATTTGGCATAGCGGGCTCCCCATGAAAAAGAACAAGCCGAATTCCATTCAAAAATCAGTCTCTTTATTAGATGTTTGTATGTTATCGACTGATGCATTACGTGATAACATCACTTAATATGTTTTACGAATCAGCAAGAGTTACATATCAGGTCGGTGTAAATCTAACAGAATAAGTAGCACAATGTTGCAATAAAATATCAACTTTATAATCAATATATCTGACAGACGATATTCGGTAAAAAGGCTCTAGCTAGTATTCCGGCTTTAACATCTTTTAACTTATTATCTTCAGTTATCTTCTTTATTTGTTGTTGTGCACTGTCATGATTGGCACAGCTATGTAAAAAGTCTGAGTTGAGTAGTGTGTATAGTAGCAAATGTGTTTGGATTGCACATGTAATCAGGGCCCTACGTATGAGCTGACAGCTAATCACTGTGGACGTCTGTCTCTTTGCCACACTGCTGACCAGCTGAGGGGGAGGCTGTTCAGCGGGACGGAGCCATGGAGCCACCCGAGGACAAGTATGGTCGTACCTTTGTGGAGGTGATGAGTGAAAAGTACAGTCCAGAAAACTTTCCGTTACGCAGAGGGCCTGGCATGGCAGTGGTGGTGGTGCCCACCCCAGCTCCTCAAGGCTCCCCTGTGAAAGGTGAGCTGTAGATCAGATAGATTTGGGCATGTCACTTTCTCCTTACCTCACTACAGCCTCCATAGAATGGGCCAAGGCTTGTTACATTTAGCTGTTTCATATGTTGGTAGTGAGGGTAGTTGTGAGTGACAGCCGGACAACGACGGTTTCCAGCCAGTTTGACCCATTATTTAAAGATACAGCATGGCTCAATCCAAATGTGCACCCTAATTTGCAGACTGAGCACTCGTGGACTTTTGTCGTATGCACCATGTCATGTTCACTATCATCACGCCAGGTCTGTGAAGGCGCTGGGCCAAGAGGGGATGCGCTATGGGACTTAAGACCTCACTGTAATGAATCAAAAAGCAACCCAAATAATAAACACCTTGTTTCTGTCTAAAGCTTCCCCTCTGTTTGACTAATCCTTTTTACTTCTTCCTTTCATCCTCTCCCACCTCTCCTCCAGACCGTCTGAACCTTCCCATTGTTCTGGTGTTGAATAGCTGTGGGATCAGCAGGGCAGGAGACCGGGCTGAGATTGCTGCTTTCTGTGCCCATGTCATTGAGCTGGACCTGTGTCATAACAATCTGCAGGACTGGCATGAGGTGCCGTCTCTGGGTTTATTACAGTAGTTAATTTCTATTAAAGGGATAAGGCTGGTGATATTCTGTATTTTACAACATAGTCTATATCCACAACGTTCCACTTTAGATTTCACTCTTTTCGGCCGGATGTCCGTTACCTTATGCTTTCTTTGTGTTGGAATTTTAAACTCTGGTCAATTTATGAGGACTCTGGTTAACTGCTCCTCAGATCTCTGCAGGGTAAATCCAGACAGCTAGCTAGACTATCTGTCCAATCTGAGTTTTCTGTTGCACGACTAAAACAACTTTTGAACATACACGTTCCACCAAAACAAGTTCCTTCCCGAGGCTATTTTGCAGCAGCACCGTGGCTCCGTCCAGGGCTTAGCGCCGCCCATGACGATTGTGATTGGTGTAAAGAAATGCCAAAAAACCAGAGCATTTTTTTCTCCCATCCCTGAATGCTGTGTGGACTAGCCAGACCCTCCTCCGCAGCCCTGTGGAGGAAGGTCTGGCAAAGCAAGACAAATTGTCACCGTACCTGTGAAAAGACTGAACCAATTAATGTATCCCACTAACTAATGTGTATCCGAAGCCGGATATATCTTAGCTCATAGAGCTCCATTGTTGTCCAAAAACAATTAATAACACATTAATGAGCCACAGTGTTGCACTGGGTGACATGTTCCTTCATTACAATAAGTAAAACACTCTACCAGCCTTTTCCTGTGAGGGTTATCAAGTGAATATGCCAAACTTAGAAGGAAAACCTGTGCTGTCTCCTTTTTTCTGTTCTAACAACTGATACAACAAAAGTGAGAAAAGATCTTCAGATATAATAAAGGTTTAGCTTGAAGGTTCATTATCGACTGTAGAAAATGTTTGTCAACAGATTCCTGAACATTTTCCGAGAGGCGTGACCAAAAGCTCCTGAACATTTCCAGTAAGTGGACCTTTAAGATTTCTTTTTTAATGATATGTTGTTTTTTTTGGCATTTCTGCAAATTGGCATTCATTTTGGGAGTTAGAGTGAGATAGGAAGGGTGGGGAGAGAGAAGTGACGACATGCAGCAATGGACCCTTGGCCGGACTATAAACAATACAAACCCCAATCCAATGAAGTTGGGACGTTGTGTAAAAACCTAAATGAAAACAGAATACAAGGATTTGATTTACGTTTCAACCTATATTCAGTTGAATACATTACAAAGACAATATATTTCATGTTCAAACTGGTAAATTTATATATAATATAATAAAGGCCCCTTCCCTACTTTCTACCCTTTAACTACCAGCGCCCTTGCTCAGACCACACCCATTTTCAAACTTGGCCTTAATTCCTGCACATTTAATATGAGATGGATCAGACAATATTCTCTGTGCTTGCCTGAGAACAGACTGCTCCTGTATTGACTGGAGGTACTAGTGTCCATTCCTCCCCATAACCTAGATGGCTGTCTGTACCAGACAAGGAATCTTAGATTTTAATTCTACATTTGCCATACAGTACCATGCTAATATCCCATACCTGACTATGCTCTCTAACACAGCCTGGTAGAGTAAAAAAACAACTCTGATCCACCCCGAGTCTGCGTAAAAAGTATAACCTGTGCTGTTAACGAGAACACAAACTTTCAACATGGGCATTCCAGCAAAAGATGTTGTCCCAAGTGAGTGCCAAAATACTTGTAGGTGCAGACCCGATTGATTGGTTCATCATGCATGACCAACGGACTATGATCCCCCACTGAGATAGGGTCCAGTACCATCTCCTTAGTTTTTTTCTCATTTAAAATGAGATGGCTGGCATCACACCAGTGCACAAAACCCTCTTATTTTTTTTTAAATGTGGCTCCTAGGGTGGATGTTTGTACACTCAATTGTAACGTCACTTGTAATGTGTGCTGATTGATCTGTTCTTAAAGGGCTTTGACATGCTGGATTTGAATGGTCACAAAGGAGAAATACAACTTAATTATAAAGGATTGACACTCATCTGTTTCAGTTTTGGGATTAGCAGATGGGGCTGAAGTGTATTAAAAACTGAGTTAAACTCAACAAATAGCAGACCTGTATAGGCCTTGGGGTCTTCCAAGTGCTTAATAAACAGTCTTATGACATGACCGAATGTATGCAACGATACAACAACCTGTCAAACATAAATTAAAACATTACCTTGATCTCTCTGTCAAGTAACAGTGAAGTGCCTGAATTCCAACTCAAAAACGTTTAGAGCATTGCCTCAGTGAAAACACTATTCTAACTCCTGTCAAGCTTTTCCAAAGCTTTGACACAAATATCTGAACATCTGCATTTGTTTCTGAGCTTAAATCAGAGTTGGTCCAGAGTTGGAAGATATTTAAACTGGATTTCATTGTTACCTGAGATGTTTTATTCCAACAAAACAGTCGTTTCTTATTCTGACGTGTTTCTGAAAAAGATACTGATGATTACCTGTGACACCAGAGTAAATGACACTTTCATGCATTTTTGCATACTTTATTGTGTCAGCCAAAAAGAACAATTGAATGAATATGAGTATCATGAGTTCATGTTTTTTTTTTTTTTTTTTTTTTTTTTAAACCAGGAGCCATTCATATTGTAAATAATAACTGAATAAATAAATGACTGAATTTTTCATGGGACCCTCTTTTAAGCTACATTTGTATTTATTTACCTTAGCTATGCCGTGTTTACAGAATTATAGATCCTTGAGAAAGGAATTTTCAAGCTTTCATACCTTTATTTTCTGGATCATAAATGATGTACTGCTTAGTGGAGTTTGGATATTAGATATTCATATAGTCGAAGAACTTACAAATAAAAAATGCTGAAATGAGAAAAACATTTAAAAACCATTACCAATCTACGCTGTGTGATGCAAATACTCTATTCCCCTTTTAGGTAACGCATGTGTCATTTTTGTTCCCCCGCATATTAAAATGTCCAACCACTCTGACCTGTCTGCCTTACAAATACAGTTTCCGTGTACACAATCAACAGGTTGTCATGTAGAATGCTTACACATTAATTTGGAAACCTTTTCCTTAGGAAAAAGAATTAACAACTTTACCATGCAAGGAGGTAACAGATATTATCAACATCAAACTGCTCTGAGGATGTTGGAAAAAATATACAGTATATACTGGAACTCTTCTTTTTTAAATCCAAGATAATGCACAAAATACATGCTTTTGCATAGAAATTGGAGTAAATTGTGTGGGGTGACAAATATGAGAGCCCAGGAATTAAGATGAGGGACTACAACACACACTCTCCAGCAGGGTCTCTTTAAACACTGTAAGAAGTTGCATATCAATAACTTATTTTTTCCAGTTGCAGTGAAGTCAGTGAGTGTGCCCCTGAAACAGTTGAATCTATGAGGTCCAGACACCACGACTGCTCTGTGCTCTGAGTCTGGGGGCCAATGCTGGACCTTTGTGATGACTCGCTCTCACTGTCCCTGCTTTCCATAGACCCCCCCGTTCCCCAGTAGGCACTCCAGACTGGTGTGTTCTATGGCAGATGGGTCGCCCAGTGGAAGGTGGGGCTCGATAGCATCTGATTGCAGTGATCCTTAATCCAGCGAGGATCCAAGAGGGTTGCCTGGCAATGTAGGAGGAGAGGCAGATGCAGGATAGATTGAGGGGTTTGAGTCCTCGATTTGGAAGATAGACGTGTCCTGGATCAAATTAGGAGATGTCGGAGCGGACATCAGAACACAATGGGAGGCTTGTGGTAGGGCAGGCAGAGATGGGGGGTAAGAATTGTGTGGCAAGTCCAGCAGGCTGTGTGTCGACGAGTAGGACGAGTATTCATCACTATTACTGGGAGCTGGGGCCTTCGTGGTACTCCGGATCGTTATGGAGGTGGTAGGCTGAAGCTAGGTTGAAGGGCATGTTGGCGTCTGTGGGAGGGCCGGACACCATTTGGGTGCCACACGGGCACGAGGGGAGGGACAAGTAGACCTGGAGGAGATGCATCATGTGGTGCAGGCTCTTGGTGAACTCGGATACTTCCTGGTTTAATGTGTCCAACTGGGTAGAGAGTGCACACAGTTTAGTAGTGACATTCAAAAGACTTTGAGCTTATTCTATTATTACACTGAGCAAATGTGTGCATCTTCAAAAAAAAGCTGGACCTTTTTTAATCCCCTCCATGACTCTTAGAAATGGCTTCTTACGCAGTAGTGGAATCCAGAGGGACACAGACTGAGGTTAACTGACGCAAATAGGGAAGAAAGTAGACAGAAAACTGGGAACAAGGGAGTGAAACAAAAAGGAAAGGAGGCCAGAGAAAGGCCACAAGTAGAGCTAGGTTGTCATCTGATGTTTTTTTTTCTTCAGACTGTGTAGTCAGCACTCCTGACTATCCTCTGCATTGCAGAAGTACCCTACTGATTAATTAATATCGACTTCAGACAGCACCTACCTGGGCCCATCTGGATCCTCTCGCTGCACATGCTTTCGCGTTTTTTACATTAAAATGAAGAGTGCAGGGGCAAGCTGAGATACAAGGCAGAAATGGAATCTACTTGATCTCACTATATGTTTCCCCCTGTAAATGTGCAACTATGGCTGATACCGGATAAGAAGCCAGAAATGCATCTATGAGAAAAGCTTATGAGTTTCTGCTTATTTTGTCTGGTCTGCACTAAAGATGAATTTGGATCTGTGAGGCTACATTATTTTTGGTCCAATCAATTTTAATTTAGGATAAGGGGCCGTACCTTACCTTTTGGTTGAGTTGACTGATGCTCTGTTTGACATCTTCCGTCTCCAGCAGCAGATTTACATTCCCCGGTGTGGAGACTGGAGAAATGAGCAGGAGAAAACAATAAGTGGCTGACTTGGTACAACATAACTCGGGCACACCACAAAGAGGATTCATCAATATTAATATGATAAAACATAAATTATGATGTGTGACTCCAGAGGACGCCAATTTACATATACAGTATGTGAAAGTATTGCATACATCCATATATACATGAATGCATGTACTGTATGTACAAATGAATATTATACAATCTAATACAACAACACCGCAAATTACTGCCAAAACATAATGTTACAGAGCTATTGCATTGGATAGTGTCTACGTTATTATGTCTATTATCTTAAGAAATGGTATGAACAAGTTTCGTAGAAAGTTTCTTGACTATATGTTGTTGCTGCAGTGTTAGGATCTACAAGAGGGAATATTGTGAAGATTTGAAACATGACCAGTATGACAGTACACAGACCACAGCAGCAATTATGTGGAATCTGTGAGGCAAAACACACAATAAAAAATAAATAAAATTACAAGCAATCCTCCGGGAGGCGCTGTAGGATGGCCACAACAACCAAAAACAAATCAGAAGCTTCATCCTACACCACAGTCTTTAAAAACACTTTTAGTATTTAGGAAGCTGTATTGTACATAGGTTGTTACTGTGTACTGTTGTGTATGTTGGTTGCCAAAGCACTTATTAAACTAAAGTACATTAGTTGGACATCGATCATCACAGTATACAGCTCGGGTCAGATGATCTGTACACTGCTCTGATCCGTGTTGTCCTTTAACATGTTCTCTGACTCTTTGGACACCTGGCTGTCATTTCATTATGCTGCACTCTCATATTTCTCCCAGAAGGAGGCAGGGCAGCATTATTGTATCCACTGTTTGAACTCTGGAGTTTACCTCCAGCCATCTGGCACCCAGGTGACCCTCGCAGCTGGGGGCGGTTTGGCTTACCTTGGATGCTGCCTCCCGTGTTGGCTTTAGGCCCGCTGTGCTCCACGTTGAAGTGGAACGCGTGTCCATTTTCTTCAATGCCATCTACAACCCTGCCAGGGGAGGGGGTGAAGAGAAGGGAAGCTGGAGTTAATGTAACCATATGAATACAGATGGTTGGGGCAAGAGGATAAGGTGCTCTGGTAATGAAATGCAGCGACATCTGTTGAAATATGCAATGCAAATACACTCCATTTACATTGAGTGGATGATGCAGGTTTATGTGGCATGACTTCATCTGTTACGGCAACACACCTTACTTACTGCAGATCATCTCAGACGTTCTAAGGCAATCATAGCTAGGGTGAATATATAGACATAATGTCATAACGCTGTCTATGACACAGGCAGATAGACCACAACAAACACACAGAAAGCGAGGCATCAAGGCCAATGGTAAAGTGGTGCTGTTAATGAGGCAAACCATTGTGAAATCATTTTAAAGGGGACACAATTTTTTAATGCTTCAAAATTAATGAATTTCAGTTTCTGGGGGGAAACCACAGGGTTTTAGAAGAAAGAAAGACACTACAGTGTTGCTACTCATTAATGTTGGGAGATAAAATGATGAGAACCACTAAAAATAAACTATTTTCATGTAATGAGATACAAAGAAAAAAAAAAACCTTTACATAGTAATGCAATCCAGTACAACCTTTTTTTTAATTATTATTCTGCCTTTGTGAAGCTTATTACTTTTTTTTTGCTGTTGACACTGTGCCAGATGTTCAATCTACCGTATGGTAATCTTGAGACTATAGTTTGAAGAGTTGTGGTGTTGGACTGCATTAGATAAGTGTTCCGTTTCCTCTATCACATACTATACAGCATGGTATTGAGGGGGATAATTATTAGAAATATAATGAATGAATCCAACATTATTTAATGCAACATGGCACCCAAATAATGTACAGACTGTACTCAGATACTGCATCATCCAACTGAATCAAAACACAGTGTGGCGTAACCATAAACTAGACATTTTAGTTACGGTAGCTGGTGTTTCTATTATTTCTGTTTTGACCAACATCCCAAAAGTAATTTAATTTAGGCTTTGATACGTTTTTGCTTGTTTGCTGCTTGTGTTAAGAAAATTGAATTTGATGATATTTTATCACTACCCGGGACTGAGATCTCGGGGTCCAGAGCAGGTGACAGATGATCTCTGCTCGTGGACGCGGCTGATGATTGGTGAACGGCAGTGTCGCAGGGCAGTGAACTCCCGCAACTCATGCCCCAGGAGGTTCCCCGGGGAGTCACGGCGAACAGCGCTGCTGAAGTTGGGTAGCGGGAGGTTGCGACGGGAGCGGGTAACTGGAGAGAGGTGGAAGGAGTCCTCAGAGTCATCCCCCTTTGTTTCCATGATAGAGGAGCAAATACAACATGAAGCATTAATAACTGTACACTTACATTTTCACTAAGGGGTGCACTGGTCCTTAAACTGCCTGATTTGTATTTTAAGATATGAAATCAGATTTGTAAATACTGGAATATTTATTACATGAATACTGAAATATTAAAAAAAAATCAGAATGACGTTAGAAAACTTGATTCATCTAAAATGCCACTCATAATACACAAATCATTTCATGAGTAATCTGGCACATAACCTTTTTATTTTAAAAGCTGCCGATAAAGAGCAATTCTTGTGTCATCTAGATTTTAATGAGATACAGCTGATGATATTTTAATCACATTACTTATATTACTTATTATAATCCTGCTACAAAGCTACCACGGCTGCCCGAGTGCTTGTAAGTAAAAACAACTGGTTTTTCATAAAATTGAACTTTTAATAGCTGACAAAGCAAGCACTGTAACAGTATTTTAATAATAGAAAAATAAGGCGGGGAGACAAGCATACAGTACATAGTGAGAAAAGTAGCTCATAAGGTTTCCCATTAGGAGAGCTACTGACCCAGTTAGCAGGCTAACTCCAGGGACAGAACTGTTCTCTCTGTTCCAAATGAGTTTCAACCTGAAGGGGAAAGTCCTTGCACAAACCCTCCCACAGCACTCACTTGCATTACAGTATGCATCATAAAAACACAGGGGTTTTACCTAAAAAAAAACAGACACGCCTGCTAAAACCCTGGAATTGATATGCATGACACAAATGCACCTTTGACAACAATTGTGTTGTGGTCCTGCTTACTCCGATAGAATTCAGAAAGAGGCTTTGTGAATTTATTATAACTTAGAAGTATTTTTAGGAAGTTGTGTCTGGTGGAAAAAGGAATAACGACGCCCCTGAGAGAAGAAAAAGAAGAAGAAGAAGCCTTCGTTTGAACTCACGTGATGAAGTCTGGGTGAAAACCTGCTGTGGCCCTGCAGAAACAAAAAGAAAGCAACAGGGATTATAAAACAGTCTCAAGCAAAAAGTATTTTTTTTTCAACTTCATATCCTCTTTATTAAACCTTCAAAAATTAAAATGGGCCCTCAGAATGAAACATTTGGAAATTAAAAAGGTGCCTTGTGGAGTTTTCTTATAAGCAAACAAAAGTTTACTATCAGTGTTACTCACCAACATGCATTGTGTCTATCCTTGATGTCTAACAAACATGTCTGCATTTTCTTCCTCATTAAACATTTGCAAAGCTAATTTTTTGTTAAAGGTGCTCTAAGCGATGTGACGCGTGTTTCAGGCTACAACATTTTTGTCACATACAGCAAACATCTCCTCACTATCTGCTAGCTGCCTGTCCACTGAACACACTGTAAAAAAAAAAACGCGGTCTCTGTAGACAGCCCAGGCTCCAAAAAAAGGCAACAAAAACACATTGGCCAACCTGCACCACTAAACCTAACAAAGAGTGTTCCAGCCAATAACCGACAAGAAGGATTTGGGGGTGGGGGTTAGTGCCATGGATGGGTTAGTGCCATGGATGGGTTAGTGCGCAGAAGGGAAGGGGAGGGGACGGGATGAGGAGGAGGGAGGGATGAGCTTGTTTGACAATACTTTGAACGTCAACAAGCACCTTTAAAGCGTAACTAACTACTAAAAAGAAAGGTTTTGAACGACTTACTTTAGCAGTTGTTGTTTAGCAGTTTTCGGGTGCTACCATCTCCGAATGCAACGTAACAGGGAGGAGAGTAAAGATGGAAAGCTCCTAGAGCTTAGTTCCATATAAATGCACGGATAATTTGTTGTTTTGTCATTAGTGAAAAACAATATTGACCTTGTAGTTGAAAAAGGAGCCTCATATAAGAATATTTCCTCCGTTAATTCGCATTTGAAGATCGACACTTTTGGGCTGGCGAGATGGTAGTGCCTGGAAACAACTGCTAAAGTAAGTCGTTTAAAACCTTTCTTTTTAGTAAATCTGGGTACACAAACAATGTTCGCAGTGCTTGCGTTAATATGTAGAGCCCCTGGTGATACTTTGAGCAAAGTTTCATGTTGTGTAGCAATTCAGCAATTTAGCAGCCACAGTCTATTGCTCCACAAGTATAGTGCCGGTAATGCTCTTTGATGCAGGAAGCCAATTCACTGTGGAAACACACCAATTTAATCCTTCATTGAAGCACAATACTGAGTTTAAAAATCATCACCACTAAAAGGCGGTATAAGCAAAAATATAACACGCTGTGAGACTGTGCATCTCTTCAGACGGCGGTGGTATGTGAGGCAGAGGGGACAAACCTGTGAGTCTATTCAAGGCAGCAACAAATTCTGTCAATAACGAAAACTAACCCCGGAGCAACATGGAATGATTAACTAGCCAACCAGGAATATTGGTGCCAAATGACATCAATTAATGGCGCACGGATGCCACAAGTGTCCCACATATTTGCAGGGACCTAATTGAGGGACATTTTTTCCTATCACTCACAAGTGTGCTTTCTTGTGTTTGCACATGCAAAGAACAGACCTACTTACATATTGGCGTGCATGTGCACACAAGAGTATGTCAGCGTTTTGTATGATGTGTCACTTCTCTTTCAAATCCAAAATACACCCGAGTCCACCAGTACACCAGCTACCAGAGTCTAGAAAAAACTAACTGAGAATCAGTAAAAGCCAAGACACAAGAGGGCAAATCAGCAACTATGGGGAATGTTTATATGATGACTTGTGGCCTCACAAAACTCCTCAACCATGTGAACAACCAGCTAAAACCAGGTGTTATGGGTAGAAAATGAAACATGATTGAGCAAATCTCTACACATGTATTTTGAAACTGATGTTGGTGAGTAATTTGGGACAAATGTGACATTTCTAGAAAAGAAAAAAACAGAAGTACAGATCACTGACAGCTGAGTGAGTGTAAATTCATCAAATCAAGGGTAGGAGGAGTTCATCAAGATATATCTCAGAGAGACAGCTGTGATCTATTGTACTGAAGGGGTGTTTTTGAAATGAAATGACACTCTCACCTGCGATAGTTGTGACATTTTTGTCATCTTCTCTCTGTACCTTTTCAGCCCACTCATGGTTGGTAGTTTTATCCCATCCAACATGTCATAAAAGTCTCTAGCATTTAAAAAAAACAAACTTCTTTCCATCCCACCACTGGTTACCAGTGGCTGCCTTTATCAACTTTGTTAAACTGTTGTTGTCATATAAGGCTCCCTGTAACTCCTGACCGGACAGCTTGTGCTTCACACTCCATGACTACTGACTACTTAACTCTCCCTGTGGTGACATGTTCATTATAGTCCAATACATTTGGACTCCCTGGTGATGGAATGACCTTCCCACTCTGCCCAGGACAGCACAGTCACCCCTTATCTCTCAAAACTCACCTCCCTTAAGAAATAAGCCATGCTCCTAGGTATTTGACCAAGTGCATACCAAATTATTTAAACTGACCTTAAACCGGCAATAACTGCTTTTTTTGCTAATTTAGGAAAACAAAAACGAGATTTGAACTCAACATTAAAATATCATTACCTTTTAAATTGCTAGTGGCTAACTGTCTGTTTTTTGTGCTTTTTCAATGGAAAATGCTGCCTGCTGCAGCCAAAAACAACACTGAGCAGCAGCAGTGAACCAAAACAGTCAAGTTGTGGCCAGACAGCGAAACAATGAGCTGAAACGCACTATAAAGCTCTGTACGGCAGATTCATGTGATAATTCTCTGTAGCTTCATCACTATGAGCCCTTTATATTGTCTTACATGGTTGTAGTAAAATAGCAATTATAGCTGCTTTGATAAATAAGTTGGTGATCAATTTCAATTTATTTGGCTCATGCAGTTTTGAGTTGCTCCAGATAAGACACTTAACTACACTCATAAAATGCAAGCCTAAAAGTCAACTTGAAAGCAGCATGAAGGGTTTGTCCCAAACTATAATATAAAAAAACTAAACACTTTTTGTCTCTGTTTTCAGTTTGCAGTTGACTAAAAACTCATTTTCCATCTGACAGTCTGCATTCTTTCCTTTTTGACAAGATAAAATAGTCCCTTTTTGATACCTTGTACTTTAATAGGCATTCCTACAATCTGTGTCTTTGGCAGCATTTCACTACAATTGACTGATTGCTGTACAGTCGGCATACAATTCTCAAGTATCACATAAATACTTTGTCTTACGATAACTTTTCTCGAATATGAGCTATTCTGTCGCATGGATTATGTACGGTGCCAAATGTCTCTTTATGGAAAGAAACTCATTAATACAGTTAAAGCTGATTAACTGACTGACAAAAATGCATCAAGTAATTAACACGGCCAGCACAGATGTCCTGTTCTTCATGTTTCGAACCAAAGAAAACTAATGAGCAACAAAATCTTCAACAATGGGAAAGGCCTATGGGAGCAAAAAGGAATGCTTGAAACAAGTAAAAAATGCTTGAGACTGTCAATAAGGATGAGATTGGGAAAGCCCTTGGGGATCTTTGTCAGTTTTGTCAGTCACACATCAAAGATATCTTGGCATTCATTTGTTTTGATCGTACAGTTCAACAAAATGCCATGCAAAACAGCCACTGAACGTGGTTGCACACTATTACAATATTCAATTTCTGGGTTTCGAGATGCATCTTTACACACATTATATAATAATGCCTGAAAACATGTGCTATGTATATAACATCAACAGGTGCATTTTCTCGCCGGATGGAGGATAATCTTGCCTTAAGTAATGCTTTCTTCGATAACTGTGAGGGGGAACAGGCAGCACTGAGAGGGGGTCAGTGTCTAGGTGTAATGTCATCCTGCTGTGCTTTGTGGTGGCAACAAGGAAGCAATACGGCTGCCTGACAGTGGCACCCACGCATGGTAATTGGTGTGACAATCAACCCCCAACAGCCCTTTGGTCGTTGTGGTAGAACAAGTGTCAAGGAGAGTGACAAAGGCACTTCAGGGGGGAACAAACGTGTTGTCTGGCATGTTGTATGGTCTATTCTGTTTTATTCTGTGTGTGTCTGTGTTTGTTTTCTTTAAGCAGGAAAACAGCATCAGCAGATCAATGTGTAATAAGAGAGATTTTATTTTTATTTTGTTTGTGCAGGTTTAAGCATATTGAACCAAGGTTTTAAGAGGTAGGAACTAGGGAATGAGTTTGAATAGACAGGCTCACAATTACGAAAACCCTAACGACACATCTGATCAACACCGTTTTCCTGTGTGCGAGTGTGTCTTTACTGTAGTACCTCATCCTGGCTGCCCTCACGCAAGTTGTAGGTGAGGTTATTGTGGATGTCAGAGGCGAACATGCTGGCGTACTCGGGGTAGAGACCCAGCACCTCTCTCAGACCATGCACATTGATATACTGGAGCTTACAGTAGGTCAGCGCCTTCACATCAGCATTGGTCTTGATCACCTCATCTATTCCAGGCAGGTCCGACCCAATCAGGTCCCCTTTTCCTAAAATCAAAACAATAAATATTCACTGTCTTGCTCCACTACATGAACACCCTAAACATGACGCTTTAAAAGGTCCACATCACAATACAAACCTAATAATGCCAACACCGTGCAGTCTTTCAGCACCTCCAGGGACCCAGAGCAGACAAAGTAGTTGGCATGCAGAGCGTCACCCTGACGGATGAGGTACTCCCCAGGGACGCAGAAGGAGGTTTTTATATGGAGGGAGAGTGAGTGCAGGCAGCTACGACTAGCCCCCTTAAAGACCAGTAGTTGGAGGATTTCCTTATTCAGATGCCTGGCAATGTCGGCCTGTAGCTCATCAGGGAAGTCATGCAGGAGCTGGGGATGTGTGACAGATGTAATGAGGTGTGACACTCATTGGTAATTAGGGAATGGACACTGTTGCTACCAGTTACCCATCTTATGAATTTCATTAGGATGTTAATTGCTGGTGTACAGGCGGGCATGTATTGTGAAATATCATAAACAATTACAGCTGCAAAGGGTTGTAAATGGATTGTAGAAAAGATGCTCAGATGCTTAAATGCCATCTTAACATTGCCCTGAAGTTTCCTGAGGGCAGACAGCACCATGTACAAAAGTATTACATGACAACAACAATGAAAGGGACACCTACCGCGTTGGTATCTATACCATTGTTGACAGACCATGTCATCTCGTAGTACTCCAGCATGCGCCGTTTGATCTGCTTGGGCAGATGGTGGACACGAATGAATTCCTTCAGGTCCTTCATGCGTGTGTGGTAGAGAGAACGCCGTGAATACATACGCTGAATGATGGCTGTCACGTTACCGAAGACTAGGGCGTGCATCAGCGCTGTGTGATGGAGACAAATATAAAGGCTGAAAATTTGTATTGCTTGGTAAAAATAACACTTTTTCTTCATTAAAATAAAATGTTATATTGACTACTAGCCAATCATCTACACTTGTTACTGTGTATTTGCCAACTGATCCACAGTCATTTACTAGTTTGTTTATATCACTGTTCTGACAAGCAGTCTGAAAATAACCACACAATAATTATCTTCTGGATTGTTGCACCAATAATTGCTACCTCAGCTTAAATAAACTGTTTATTGGTATATAAAGATGGCAACAAGCTGGGTTTAAAACGCCAGCCAAACCAACCCACTTCCTGCTAAATCTCTTGCACTGGCATGCCAAACTGATGCACTGTTATGCCAGGACGCCAGAGGGAGAATGTAACCTGGTGTCAGACATACCGCCGACAAGCATGGTGCAGATGGAGAAGATCATCTCAGAATCTGTGTTGGCACAGACATTGCCGAAGCCCACACTGGTCAGGCTGCTGAGGGTAAAGTAAAGGGAAGCAAGGTAGGTGCTGCGCATTGACGGGCCGCCCTCTGTGTGGTTGACGTAGGGCGTCTCCAGTTGTCTGTCCAGCTGATATAGCCAGCCTTGAAAGAGGAGGTAGAGCATGAGCAAACAATGTCCACAGGGTTAGGGTTCATGTAATTGTTACGTCTGTGTGTCTTCTGTCAGCTCTGATACAGATGGTAGAGGCCGGATGATACTGCAATACCTGATATGTTTAAATCTTTGTATTTGTGTGTGTCAGAAAGAGATGTCAGGAGGCTGGCATGTTGGTGCGGGACAAGGGCAGAATTAGATTGGCTCCTCCAGGGATAAATAAGGCCAAGTGTTATGATGGCACGTGGTAAAAAAAAAATCAGCTGGAACTATTACTCTTACTACATTTGTCTGCAACGCTTACTAGATGAAACACGCAACCTTTCACACTTCAACAGCTTCCTCTTCAGCAAGGCCTCAATCAGACTCACCAATTTCAAAGCTTGCATTGACAATCATCTCATTGCGTCCAATTATGTACCAGATGCAGGCCATCCAGTGTGCCAGTACAGCAAACACAGACATTAGTATGGTCAGCACCAAGGAGCTGTACTGGGAGTAGCGATCCAGCTTCTGAAGCAGACGAAAGATGCGCAGCAGGCGTATCATTTTAAGCAGGTGGACATGGGAGGCCTAGTGACAGAGAAAAAGAGAGATCTTAAAGTGGGTTTCTGAATGTGTCCTGCCTTCATGTGTCCTGCCTTCAGTCTCTGGTTGAGCTGTTCAAAATCTGCAGGGCTTGTTACGTAACTAGCCGAAATGACGGGCTAAACACAACTGTTAGCATGCTAACGCTAGCGCTAGCTCGTTCTCAATGGCAAAGCACTGCTACAACACACACAAGTTCACCATAATCTACAAAAGAAGTACTTACATGTGTGCCCTCCTTTAGAAGAAGTCTCCCAGCTAATCCTGCCTTGTAACTGACCAAAGTTGGAGAAACAACCTTTCTTTTAACGTCTATGGAGCTAACTGACATGATCTACGATCTGAGCTACTGCGCATGTGCGAGTGGAATCAAAGAGTACAGAAGAAAAGATGATTCACTCTGTAGCTAAAACAGAGACCTGAACACAAGGTGAAAAGAGGAGCTGCAGCAGTGAGAGAGAGCTGTGCTGTACAACAAAAATATGGTGTTTTTTGAAAATTAAACCATGTAAACCTATTCTAGTACAACCTTAAAATACAATTATGAACCTGAAAATGAGCATAATATGGCATCTTTAAATTTCTTGTAAGTAATCCATTTGCTGCTTATGCTAGCAGTCACAGAGGGGATGGAAAAAAAAGAGAAGGCTAAACACATTATTTCAGTTGCACTCACCACTGTGATGTTGAAGGCATACAGCAGGTCAAAGGGCAAGGCAGCCAACAGGTCCACAAAGAACCAGCTGGTGGCATAATGAAGGCAAATGGAGCGCCCGTCATACACCACCTGCCCTGACTGGCTCACATAGGTGGTGCGGAAGGTCAGGATAATGTCTGCAAACACAAAAGTTGAAGGTGATTTTGTTTTACCCCAGTGACTAAAGGATATTGTAGTCATATTCATATTAATTAAACTGGAAGAGGTACATTTGTGTGTGAATGACTGATACAATGATAAACAAATTGTATACAGTGAGGAAAGCTGAAAGTGTGAAAGGTCACAAGCATAGGTTCAATCTCAATGGTTCACTTGTATGTGATATATACTTCAGACCACACTATGTTTGCAATTCACACTTTTGAGTGTGTAGTAGAAAAAGTAGATAATGGGTAGTGTACCAATTTTAGACATGTACTGTATATCTAAAATTATAACAATATAAATGAAAAGAAATGGTATATGGATGCAAATAAGAGCTGAAATATGTGACTGTCTTAAGGCGTCCATATGGATCAGCGAGTTTGCCAGACTCTTATTTTTAATTATGAATGATGAATATTTGATATGCAATCTATCAATTACATGAATTACAAATGAAAACAAATAAAGTCTGGGTATTAAGACAGTAAATGAGCTTGAATAAACATGCTGGTGGTCTCCCTCTGTGCGCCAAGTCGAGGGACTTTGACATGAACTCCTAATTAGACCACTGTTCATCTACACTTAGTGGAGCACAGTGAGGTTCCGCCACCTCAATTCTTCCCTTGGGTGCTTCCCTTTGGAGGTTAACCCGGCATTACCAACTGGGAGGAGTCCCTGGGTAAGACCCAGGACATCCCTAAGGGATTACAAAACCCAGGTTGCCTGGAACTACTTTCAGGGGGAAAGGATGCCTCAGTGGCTCACTGGTGGCAAGAGTGGCAAGAAAATTGACAGATGGTGGATGAAAATCTCATGTCACCACATACATATTTGAAAGGAATACATTATTATTATGATTTAGAGCAGGGGTCTTCAACGTTTTTAAGCCAAGGACCCCTTAACTGAAAGAGAGATGGAGCAGGGACCCCCTACTACATATACTGTATAAAATGAAGTTGCATATTAAACTGGGTCTACAATAACGTGTAGGGCGGCCTAAAGCCTTTATATAGTACATACCTTTTTTGCATGGAATATTAATCAATTAAAAAAGCCTAATAATTGTTGGCATGGTTTTATAAATCATGTTTTAATGTTAAAACATACATGTGGCAAAGTGAATAGGATTAAATCTATCTGTGGATTGAATTAGTGACCACCTAGGCCAGTAAACAGTGGGGATTTATACTTGCTTATAATATATTGGATTCATGTTAAGACTTTTTAATTTCTGAAAAAAACTTTCCAAAATTAACAATAATTTGGAGGCCCCCTGCATTGACTCTGAGGACCCCCTAGGGGTCCCGGACCCCCTGTTAAAGATCCCTGATTTAGAGAGTTGATTTGATCCTCAAAATAAGTGCATAGAATTGGCTTGATGGAGGTTAAACAACAACAACTTTTAACTTAGTAATTAGTTGAGCCACAGCACGAGAAATTCAGGTAAAATTAGGAAGCCATGTCTTCTTTTTAAACACTCACCTATAATAAAGAGAAATTCCACTGCAATGTCGGTGAGGCTGGCGGCTCGCTCATCTACGAGCTCTTCATTGTATTCCATGAAGCTGACGTTGTAGGGTACGGTGATAGCCACATAGAAGGTGGCCAGTAGAATAAGCCAGTCCCACATGTCTTTGTACATGCTGAAGTGGGGCACAATGAAGCGCGACTTTTGCATTGTTTCCTCTGGTTCCAAATGCTTTTCAATCATGTTCTGTAAGAGAAGTGTAGAAGTGCAAAAATATCTTGGTAAGAATACATACACACAGTCTTATACACATACATCTCTATCTATCTATCTATCTATCATATATATATATATATATGTCAAATGGACATTGCCATGCCAAGATTTGCAGTAACAGACAATATAAATGTCAACACCCTCTCTTGTGCTCTGACTGCTGATGATTTAGTATGTGGGGGGCTATAAGACTTTGAGCCATGAAATATTAGATCTCAGTTCAGGGAAGCACTTTGATTTATTTTGAAATGTTTTACTTAAAAGGTATAGTGGTCGCTGACAGGTCAGGCCTGTAGCATGCTAAAGTTAGCTATAGAGATGCTTGTCCTAAATAGATTTCCACTTACCGTTGGCTAGTCTGACATAGTGGAAAAAGTGGAAAAAGTGCAAATCTTCTTTTGGAAAGTCGGCTTGTAGAGCCATGCCAACAGCAACTTGTAAACAGAGCGTGCACGAGGAGAACTAGGCTCGTGCACGCTCTCTTGTGCACACGTTTAATAGGCGTTCCCTCTCGGGAGCAGGTAGGGTGTTGCGCATGTGCATTTTTTCAAAAAGTGGAGAGGGCAGTTCTTTTCTAAAATTTGGGAAAATCCTCCATTATACCTTTTGAAATGTTTTAGTTTGGCAGCTCAGTGAAGCACTTCAAACTTTTTTTGTTAATATTTTTATATGCAGTATGATTGTGTTTCAACTAAAAAAGTATTTACCTACACCTTATTCTTGTTTAAAATCATTTACATAATATAAATGAATGTATATGGAGCGTGATAAAAAGGTAACCTTGAAATTGTGGCGTTAACGGCGCTGCGAGGAAAAATTTGGGTGCACCTAAATTGTGTGCTGGTGCACCACTCCCAAGGCCCATGGACTGTCTGACGGTTCGATAACTGTCTGACGGTTCGATAATGCCAGCTCTTTGCATCTCTTCCAACGCTCTGTCTGCAGCCTCACGGTGAGCCATTGGGAGGCGCCGGGGACGCGTCTTGATGGGCTGTGCATCCCCAGTGTCTATTTCGTGCTGCACCAGGTGTGTCAGGCCCACTTCATTGTCTGATAGTGCAAAAATGTCCGTAAAGTCAGATAATACCTCCCACAGCTCCTCCTGCTGCCACTGCTCGAGTTGGTCACAATTCAGTCTCCATATCTCTCTCACCGCTGCCAACCTGTCCGTCCCCTCCACTGTAGTTGCATGGGCTTGGGGAGGTGAGCTGGAGTGTGCAGAGATGGGCTGGTCGTTGCCGGGGGCATGGGGCACCCGAGGCAAGGCACTACGGATTGGGGAGTTGTTGCTCTCGTCTGAGGTTTTTGTGTCGTGGCAGTGTGTCTCCACGGCTGTCCCGACCAGGGGGTGTGGCTTTGAGGGCCACGTAGGCGGTGTCATTCTGACAGTGGGGCCCCCGGGGAAGGTCAATGTGTTCTCCCCTAGATCCAGCAGGCAGCGCGCAGACCTCAAAAAGTCCAGCCCCAGTATACAAGGGTCCTGCACCTGCGCCACCCACACTGTAAAATTTGCTGCTCGACCTCCCACATTCAACGTCACCCTCCCCCTACCAAGCATAGGGGCCAGCTCACCAGTCACTGTCCTCAGCTGCACTGTAGTCTGCTCCAACTGCGTCCCCTCTGGAACCAAATCTGGCCGCATCAAAGTCGCTGTGGAGCCCGTGTCCACAAGGGCGTTAAATGAGGCCCCACATATGGTGACAGGAATGTGGCAGAAATTCCCAGCATGAGTCCAACCCACCACCATCGTGGATTCCGTGTTCTCGTCTGCTTCAGGGGGGATTGGAGCCCCTCTCCTCCGTCTGTGCTGTTTGGCTCCTCTTCCTCCCGATGATGCGTCATGGGACATAATGCCAGGGGTCCGTACCGTCCCATCTATACGGTCCCCGGTCCGTTTCCCTGGTTGTCGGAATGATTGGGGCACTGTCTGAGGAGATGGCCAGGCTGTCCGCATCCCCAGCAGACCAGCAGGCGTTGGCGTGTGGCACTTTGTGGCAAATGCATGGACACAGCTCGGATCAGTTCAGTCATTTCAGCCGCCCATGCAGGCTTTGCTTGGGCTGTGTCAGTGCATGCAGTGGCTCTCACTGTAGGACCTGTCTCTCCAGGGCCGTTTTCCATCTTCCCGCCCTCTACAATCTCCCTTTCCAGAGCCAGTTGCAAAGCCTCCTGTATGGAACGGGGATGGGCGAGCTGGGTCTGAACCTGCAGCCCCCTGGGGGTTATGGCTTGAATGAACTGATCCCTGGCAAGCTCCGTCTGTACTGCAGGGGGCATGTGGGCATAAGCCCTCCAGGCTAGAGTCTCAGGCCCCATCCAGACGAAGACGTTAGGATGAAAACGCATCCGTCTTACCTGGATTCGGTTCAAGAAAATTCACGTCCACATGAATCCATATGTAAATTACTCAACACGGTACTTCATAAGCCAGGCCTGTAGGCGGCGCGGTTACTGCTACAGAAATTAACGGAACGAAGAAGAAGAGCAGCCTTCAGTGACTTCCTTTCATAACCATAGACAGTATATAAAGGTTCATAACATGACTGTTAGCTAGTTCTCTTAGCTTAACACATCCATGGACTAGACTTTAATAACTTACACCACTGCTCGTTATATAAAAGCCACCTAGTAAAAAAATGTAAACTTTGTTTACATTCTATCGGACATGATTGCAGCTAGCAGAGCTAGCTAACATCAACATCGGCAGTCACACAAACATCAATGATCCGATGTCTTTTTGATAATCTAGCTACACGTTTTTCTTGCGGTAGCCTTTCTACAATAAGTGGTGCTAAAAGTTACTACAATCCGTTCAAGGAGTTGATAAACAGACAGATTAGCGAGCTAGTTGATAAATTCTCTACTTCCACTTCCACTGTTGGACAGTTCAGAGCGTAGGAGGCCGGGCTGTTCACAATGTCCAAAACGCCTCTGTAGGGCTCCAACAAGAGCCTAATAATCGTTTCTCTCCTCTGGGCTGAGCAGTAACAGGCACGCTAGTGCATCATCTGTAAGGCATAGGGCTAACTGTAGTGCTTTATCGTTCTCTGACCAGCCCAAAGCTTGTGATAGCAGTTCAAATTGGGCATGAAATGCCTGCCAGTGAGTCCGCCTTACCGGAGTACTTCGGCGTTTTACATGGGGCTCGGTAAGCATTGGCACCGCCATATTGCCATACATGCTGCGCGTTCTCCCCGCTGTAATGCTGTGGTGGAGTCGACATGCGAGTGAGGAAGCCTTCCTCGCATCCCCCGCTCTGTCGGGGGTCAGCAGAGCCCATTCCCGCGTCGTTGGCCATTCTCCTCGCCGCCAGTTTCAAGCGGGCTTTGGTCTCCGCAGCGCGCCCAAACTCCGCCGCCAGACCCTCTGCGCTACCCTTTGTACATTCACTATTGTTTGATTAAAAACATAATGGGTCACTAGTAACACTTGGGCATAGAAAGTTGTTATATTGTAACTAATGTGATCACTGCAAAAAAAAATGCTTTTCTTACTTAATATTTTTGTCTCGTTTCCAGTCCAAATATCTAAAAGAAAATCTTACATCAAGATGCAATTTACTAAACAAGTATTAAAAAACACCTAAAAATTAAGTGTTTTTTGCTTCAAACAAGGCACATTATCTGCCAAAAATAATTGTTTTAGATTTAGCTTGTTTTAAGCAACAAGAAAAAAAACAAAATCACTTAATACGTTTATCACACTTCTCAGCCTCCCTGGTAAAGTCTACTCCAAGGTGCTGGAAAGGAGGGTTCGGCCGATAGTCGAACCTCAGGTTGAAGAGGAACAATGCGGATTCCGTCCTGGTCGTGGAACAACGGATCAGCTCTTTACTCTAGCAAGGATCCTGGAGGGAGCCTGGGAGTATGCCCATCCAGTCTACATGTGTTTTGTGGATCTGGAGAAGGCATATGACCGGGTCCCCCGGGAGACTTTGTGGGAGGTGCTGCGGGAGTATGGGGTGAGGGGGTCCCTTCTCAGGGCCATCCAATCTCTGTATGACCAAAGCGAGAGTTGTGTCCGGGTTCTCGGCAGTAAGTCGGACACGTTCCAGGTGAGGGTTGGCCTCCGCCAGGGCTGCGCTTTGTCACCAATCCTGTTCGTAGTATTTATGGACAGGATATCGAGGCGTAGTCGTGGTAGGGAGGGGTTGCAGTTCGGTGGGCTCGGGATCTCATCGCTGCTCTTTGCAGATGATGTGGTCCTAATGGCATCATCGGCCTGTGACCTTCAGCACTCACTGGATCGGTTTGCAGCCGAGTGTGAAGCGGCTGGGATGAGGATCAGCACCTCTAAATCTGAGGCCATGGTTCTCAGCAGGAAACCGATGGAGTGCCTTCTCCAGGTAGGGAATGAGTCCTTACCCCAAGTGAAGGAGTTTAAGTACCTTGGGGTCTTGTTCGCGAGTGAGGGGACAATGGAGCGGGAGATTGGTCGGAGAATCGGCGCAGCGTGGGCGGTATTACATTCAGTTTATCGCACCGTTGTGACGAAAAGAGAGCTGAGCCGGAAGGCAAAGCTCTCGATCTACCGGTCAGTTTTCGTTCCTACCCTCACCTATGGTCATGAAGGTTGGGTCATGACCGAAAGAACGAGATCCAGGGTACAAGCGGCAGAAATGGGTTTCCTCAGGAGGGTGGCTGGCGTCTCCCTTAGAGATAGGGTGAGAAGCTCAGTCATCCGTGAGGAGCTCGGAGTAGAGCCGCTGCTCCTTCACGTCGAAAGGAGCCAGTTGAGGTGGTTCGGGCATCTGGTAAGGATGCCCCCTGGGCGCCTCCCTAGGGAGGTGTTCCAGGCACGTCCAGCTGGGAGGAGGCCTCGGGGAAGACCCAGGACTAGGTGGAGGGATTACATCTCCAACCTGGCCTGGGAACGCCTCGGGATCCCCCAGTCAGAGCTGGTTAATGTGGCTCGGGAAAGGATAGTTTGGGGTCCCCTGCTGGAGCTGCTCCCCCCGCGACCCGACCACGGATAAGCGGACGACGATGGATGGATGGATGGATGGATGGACGTTTTTTCAGAAAACAACATAATTTCACTTGTCTAGTAAATGTATCTTGAATTAAGAATATTTAGATATTTGAACTAGAAACAAGTAAGATACTAAGTAAGAAAAGCATTTTTTTTCAGTGATAACGTTTGCTTACTCACACATTATGGTACATCAGCAGCTTACCTGTGTTGTGTCAAATCAAGTCAAGTCAGTTTCATTAATGATTCATTGTTATTAATGTATAATAATCTCAGGACATGTTTCATTGAGCAGGGCTCTGGTGTGTTGGGCTCATGACTGGAGCTAACGTTCCGTCAGAACACCGGGTCTCGCTGCTCGTGACTGTTAGCAGCAAACCGGACTAGTGGTTTGCAGACAACGTTGTTTTGCATCTTGCACTGCTCCTAACTACCTTAACGTTAGCTTACTTACCGGCCTCGTCGTCTTCATTTGTTTTTTTTTTGAGGAAAAATGTGCTCAGCTTAGATTTGGCCGCATCACTTTCCAAATCTTTCTTCTTTTTTATTCTGGCCTTTTCAGCGCCGCTTTTGCGCTTTCTGTTATCTGACTTTTTTTTTATTTTGAGCAACTTGCAAGGTGCCGTGTCGGGCGGGGGGGGGTAGGGGGGGGGGGGGGAGGGGGGGAGGGTTCCCGGTGCTCCCGATTAGCCAATCCGGGCCTGTAACACCTTAACTCAGGTCACTGTTGGCCGCATGGATGTATTAAGAGTTGGCCGTGACCACGCCGTCCATCTTGACCTCACAACAACCCGAACCCCCGCCCATGCTCTTCCTCAGCCACCCCAATAGGTCTGGTATAACCACATTGACCTCTGTTGGTAACATTATTGCATAACACAAACATGTAAACATCTGCATAACTGATGAACTCATAATAACAGGGACACATTAACTCAGCTCATTACAGTATTCATATTCAGAGAGAGAGGATGTCACCCCACTAACACAAAACGTTTAGGGAACGTTAGATAACGTTAGGTTTTGGTTATCTAAAGGTTAGTTCGAACCAAACCAAAAACTAACGTTGAGGTAACGTTTCCTCAGGGTTATAACGTTCCCTCAACGTTAGGGAAACCAACTGAAACGTTATCCTGTGGTTGCGCTGTAATCTCCACACAACGTTACCGTTTAGTTGTTTTTCGTTGTTCTGAGTGAGGTTTTGAAAATGTTTATTCAAACCAGCTCCAAATGACTGGTCTTATAAAATGTAGCTAAGTAAGATAAACAGCATAGCGGTGAAAGTATTTTTTCTAACTTAAAGCAGCAAAACCACAATGAAAAAAATATTGTATTGCAAGTTAAAGTCCTGAATTTAGCATCTCAAAAGTATAATCAGTGAGGGAGTTAGTTCACGCCTGTAATAACAACAGGACAGTGGAGTGCGTTAAAGTTATCTAACGTCAAGATAACGTTGTCGGTAACCTAATAGGAGTTACAAATAGGCTCGGGCTTACCTGAATCCACGCTGAAAAACGCACCATTTTTGTTGCGATGTAGTGAATTTACGTTAGCGTTACTGTTTTTTTTTTTTAAACTAACTAAACTAGCCAACTGGCATAACGGATCAAGTGCTGATGCTATGGTTACCAGTTTAAAACAACGTCAGCACTGATCTAGAATGTGCTCAAGCGGTTGAAAATATAGCTAGCTAATAAAAGGCAAGTCTTCTGGTTGAATTCAATTTGTACATGATAGTTAACTCGTATGACAAACAAACAATTAAACGCACGCTGCTAGCAAATATTTTTAAAGAATTATTTTCTGTAGCCCCTTTCCCACAATAACCGGAAATACGCAATCGTCGTGGAAACGGACTTCCGGTCAAGCGTCAACACGGAGAAAATGGATCAAAGAATATACACAACTTCGCTAACTGATTTGCCAAATATTACATTTGCCGACGTTACAAGACTGGTGGAAGAAAACTCCGTCACCAAAAAGGAAAAAATCAACAAAGGGTACAAATTTTTCCACGAAGAATTTGTCCATAAGTACCAAGGTAAGTAGAGAGTGATCAGGCTAACAGTTAGCTAGCTAGTTAGCAGTTAGTTAGATCTTTTAGCTAACTAGCTAGCTAGAATGACACATCATTAGCTTGTCCACTTAGACATAAAGTATGTATAGTATAAAGGATATAGACTACCTAACATTACTAAATCATAGTCTAGTTTTAATGAAGCATTATGGTATACATTTGTTCTGTCTATGGTTGTCCAATTGAATGTCTTGTGTAGCGACACAAATGTTAGCCAAATGCTCTCATCAGTTAACATTTTTCTCTGGCAATGTCTGTGTTTATGTGCGTGTGTTTGCGTGTCAGTATCAAATGTAGTAGACGGTCAGGTTTTTGTGAGGGCTAGATGCTACCCATCTCAGAGGAAAAACGAGGAGCCTCACAAACTAGAGGTTTGACCATTTTGTACACAAGTCCCCTGTTCTTATGGTGGCACCCTGCGCTTCTTACTGCTGTTGCAGTACTGCTACTATTCACTCGCTGCAGTTGCAGCTCTTTCTGCTGAGTTTCTGCACAGCTACAAGTATAAAAACGTTGTCACACACACTCGGGTTTGTTTGTGTAGCCTTGCTGGCCACAGGAGTGCGGTGTTTCACGTTGTTTTGATTAAAGAGTGACAGAAGGTGATTTCCAGCATTAGTCTGGAACTAATTATGTGCAGGAGCTTTGACTCAGCTCTTTCTCTTCCATCTCATTCCATAAGTTATAAATCTCTTCTGCTATTTCAACTCTTTCCATAAACTGTTACTTCCATTTACAGCTGGTAGTGATGTACTGTTATGAACAGTGATTGTCATGTACACCATTCTTATTAGCATTTCCCTATGTGTTATTTTTTTGTGTATAGCTATCACTTGCTGCTGACAATGGATGTCTGATGGCCTTTTCCTGCAGCTGCGTAGCTGGAAAAGGTTTCTGCAACCACATGGTGGCCCTCCTATATCAGACAGCACATTATTTGCAGCTTGGCGAGAAGGTTGGCCGCTACCTCTGGCCTGCACAAGTGATTTACAGCGATGGCATAGACCGAGAACACAGGTGGGTGTAAGCTAAGGTTGTTTATTTAGCCTATTCTTTTTCACATGACTTAAGGATGGATGATTCAAATTAGGGATGGGCATTCGATTACATTTTCTTCGTCGATCGTCGGGAGAATTAATGATCAATTATCGATTAATCATTAATATTTTTATATTAAAATTAATTATTTATTTAACTTTTTATAAATTAAAAACGCAATGAAAATATAAAAACACAGCATGTTTTTTCCTCGATGAGATCTTAATTACTAGAAGAACAACGTGTGGCAGTTAAACTGGAGGTTTGGCTAAACTTAAAGATATATGCGCTGCAGTGTTTAATTTAGCAGCGGAACCGTTGCTGCGAGCCGGCCTTCTTAAACAGAGACCCTCGTTTGTTCCAAAATAATAAATAGAAATAATAATGTTCAATAATAACTTAACCAAAAACATAATACTACTTAGATCTGACAGGTTTTGTCAAAATGTAACTCAAAACTATCCAAGGCACGGACAAAGCCTAATACAAAATAACCAGTTACTCACATACAACTTGTGCACCAGTCTACTGGTTTTTGTTGAGAAAAATAAGCAGGTTGACATGTTCTGGGGTCAGACGCGACCGCTACCTGGTGATCGTCAGTCCATCTGCTGAACACACCCGTCGGCACGAGATGCACAGGTACCTCCGCGCTAACTTGGCCAGCCCGGCCCGGGGAACCTCGTTCCGTTCTTCGTTTCGTAGTGAGTTTCTACCAGTCCGGTGATGGTACGTCGTGACGGAATGTGAAATGCTGATTCCAATATCCATCTCAATGAACGTGCAGATCCCTCCTGTAATTTCCCTCTGCTCGTTGTGCATCGCAGCTCCTCCGTGCTAACGCCGAGTTGATGCTAGGTTGAGACTGAGAGCACGACGCACCGCCACCGACATTAACCAGCGGATGCACTTTAAGTGGTACATCATTTGAGTCGTGGCCGTGTTGTACTTATACACGGCGTCACAGTGTTTGCAGTGAACTAAGTCGTTTTTTAAATCAAAATGGACCCACGCCACACTTCGCCGTGACCTCTTCATGTTTACTTTGAATCAAAACGTAACTCGCAGCTAACTGAGCAGCCTATGGCGCCCCCGAGTGGTAAAATGTTTAATTACTGCTGACACACTGGAAATCATTTCATTGCTGCAATCACACTACACAACGCAACCTGCTTTAGTTTAATCGATGACAAATTAACGTGATCGACGAAATTCTTAATGATCGATAGTCGATTAATCATGCCCATCCCTAATTCAAATACTGCTACACACACACACCTGCCTGGTCCTAATTAGACCCCTTCAATTTATTTGATTTCTGCAAGTACTGAAGGAAAGTGGAAGTACGTAGGTGGGTGGAGCCAGGATACACACACAGATACACAGTAATCCTAATTTTATTCTGAATTTTAGGGAATCCATCCAGAACCTGTGAGTAGTAGGCAAGAGTGGTTTTAGGTCCACATTGTACCAGGCATACTCAGGTCGGGTGACAAATTATGTCCATTTAACTTTTACTATGAAATCAAAATGTTGAATTAAATGGTTGGTTTACTGAATCTTTTCTTTCTTTAGGACCATTTCCTGACCCTGATTTGATGGCTGCTGGAGCCAAGCTACGTGAGGTGCAACCCCAGCCTCCCATTGCCCTTGTGTTAGATGGCTTGTATGAGAGAACTGACTCCATCCAAATTTGGCCCTGTTCCACGTGGATCCCCCCCTATCATACCACTGTCCACCTCCACTGAAAACATCCAGTGACCTTATCCTGCACCACTTTGCTCCTGAATTCCCAGCTCTTCCTCTGGATCAGCATACTCTCTCTAACCTGGACTTTGTTCCAACATTGCACCAGCAACTGCACCTACAGTCATTGCCACAGTCAAGTGTCACCACAAATGGCAAGTGAAATTGAGAAGGGAACCAGGCAGCAGTCCAAATGTCCTGTGTGGACGCAGTTGCGTCAACCACGGTTAACTGCCAGTCGCTTTCGAGAGGCCTGCTCTTCCTGGGAGAGAAATGTGGATCCAGAGGCTGCAGCAAACATTAACTCAGCTCATTACAGTATTCATATTCAGAGAGAGAGAGAGGATGTCAGTGGTGAAAGTATTTTTTCTAACTTAAAGCAGCAAAACCACAATGAAAAAAATATTGTATTGCAAGTTAAAGTCCTGCATTTAGCATCTCAAAAGTATAATCAGTGAGGGAGTTAGTTCACGACTGTAATAACAACAGGACAGTGGAGTGCGTTAAAGTTATCTAACGTCAAGATAACGTTGTCGGTAACCTAATAGGAGTTACAAATAGGCTCGGGCTTACCTGAATCCACGCTTTCAAACGCACCATTTTTGTTGCCATGTAGTAATTTACGTTAGCGTTACTGTTAGGTTTTTAGTTTTTTTTTTTAAACTAACCAACTGGCATAACGGATCAAGTGCTGATGCTATGGTTACCAGTTTAAAACAATGTCAGCTCTGATGCTATGGTTACCAGTTTAAAACAACGTCAGCACTGATCTAGAATGTGCTCAAGCGGTTGAAAATATAGCTAGCTAATAAAAGGCCTGAATCCACGCTTTCAAACGCACCATTTTTGTTGCCATGTAGTGAGTTTAATAGCGTTAGCGTTACTGTTAGTTAGGTTTTTAGTTGTTTTTTTTTTAAACTAACTAAACTAGCCAACTGGCATAACGGATCAAGTGCTGATGCTATGGTCACACACACACACACACACACACAACAGGAGTATGCAACATCACATATTACTCTCCAGATCTCAGTCTTCTTCAAAAGTCAAAGGTCCTTGGTAATTCACCATAACACAACAGTTGTGGCTGACGGTGCCCATCAGAGTGAGAGGTACAGGTGAGTCCCAGATGTGATTGGACTTAATTCTGCCTATTACCCTTTCGACCACTATCCTGAGATGCGCTATGGCTTGCGTCTTCTCAGTATCCTCTCTGGTAAACTGGGCTGAACGCTTGAAGGGTGGAATGATGAGTTTTGCCCCAACACCAGAAAGGCAATCTTCAATGATGAATCCTTTGTCAGCCATCACTTCATCACCTGACTCAAGTAAGGGAAGGATTCCGCTAATCTTTGTTATCTCCTTGTCAGAGATGCTTCCAGTGTATAGCGGCGAGAATGTCACCAAACCGTGGGCAGCGACTCCGATCAGTCCCTTCAAGGTTGTCCTGTTCTTGTAGTGGGAGAACGTTTCTGATTGCAGGGTCAGTGAAGAGGCTACCGCCACAGCAATCTCAGTGCAGTCCAGTATCACACGGACATTGGGACAGTACTTCTGGAATTTTCCTGGCATGACAGACTTCACCTTCTCCGTACTCACCCAGAGAAGAAGCGTCCTCAGAATAAAGAAGAGGTAATTGGCCCAGGTGATGGTCACACGGCTCACAGTTGATAAACTTATCTGGAACATGTCAGCAATTACCTGCTCCTTCATGCCAACAGCTACTCGCATACAGTAAATAAGAAATTCATCAATTAATGGCATGCTGTGAGGGGGACTGGGACTGATGTTTTCAGTGGTGCCTTCACTTATCCTCTTTGCTTTACTCCAGTAAACCAGTTGAGAGGCAGATGGTGCAATGGATTCCCAGAAGATCTTAAACACGCGCTCAGATGGAAATTTTGTGTAAAATCTCATCTGGTCATCTGATGCACAATACCGACTGAAGAGGTCCGGGGGTGGCAAGGCTTGCTTCAGTCTGGCTTCCAAGTCTTGGATGTAATCCACTGTCTCATCTAGCATACCTGTGGTGATTGAGAATTAAAAAAATAATTCAGTCCTTCATTCAATTTAGTCAAATTATAAAGCCCTGTGTATAACAGTATGCATTTTACCAACTTCAAAAGTTGATGGAAATGAACAATTAGACATAAAGAATCACTTTCATGTATTTGTTACAAATAGATGTCCACCTTTAATGAACTATCAAAAACATGGTTCATACTGCAGCTGCAAGTGTGATCATGCCATATGAAATGTATAGCTGTGTGCATGTGAGGTGTGCATTGGTGTGAGTTTGAGTGAATGTGTTTGTATTTACTACACTTATTTGTATTGCTGTTAACTGGTTTTTGGATGTTTTTATTGTATTCACTGTAAAAATTGGATTTCTTTATTATTTTTACTGTTAAAAGCCCTTCTAGGGACAGGTGTTGCGAATTAGCCACGGCTATAAACACTGTGATACAGGCAAGGCAGCTTTGTTTGTAGAGCGCTTTTCAGCAACAGGGCAATTCAAAGTGCTTTACATGAAGACAATTAAAATACAAAAATAACTTTGTAATTGTCTTAATGTGGATGTTGAAATTCAGGTCTGAGTCCATAATTACACCAAGATTTCTGGCTTTGTCTGTTGTTTTTAACATTGTCGTTTGAAGCTGAGCGCTGACTTTTCATCGGATTGTTCTCTATTTAATAATCTGTTTTTTTTTTTGTATCTGTCCCTATTCAAATAAACTATTAAAAAAATGACACGATCATTTGCATTGCATAGCCTCGTGGCGTTCAACCTGTCAGCATAAAGACGGACACCGTTAACAAGCAGGATCGCTAACATTACGTTTTGCAAAGTAGTCTCTTGCATCCGTTTGTCCATGCACCTATGTGTTTTCTTGTCTTTTGTGTGTTATGTAACCTTGTCTATGTAGCTTGTCTGTTTATATGTAACCAAAATTGTAAAGCGTTTGACTGTCTAGAAAAACGTTATAAAAAATAAATGTAGCAGGGTAGTAGGCACAGCGATGATATGAGGTACGTAATGCTTTTAAACCCTTTAAGTTAGCTAGCAGTGGTAAAATATTAACAAGCTTTTACAGTGATTGAAGAAGGTAACGCACCACTCTACAAAAAACAGGAGGTGATATTTCTTACCTGCCGGCGGCGGCGTCACATAATCGTGGTCCAGTTTCCTCCTACTCCTACAGACGTTAACGGCTGCCGTTTTTGGCACCGCTCATACACAGGGTCCCTTTTTCCTTTAGGGGTGAAATCGTTCCAAGGAAAAAGGCGTGGGACAGTCTCTGGCTTCAAGCGGCGAACAGTGATCCCTAAAACGTAGTCCTCTGATGTGAAGTGTCTGCTACAGACATACGTGCTCCCCTTTTTAATTGTGAAATTCGGTCCTTCAATTCGGTCCTTCATCCCCTTCAGCCCGAATCCATTTCCGTCGGATTTCACTATCAACGGGGAAGGAATGAAAGGACAGATATGGCTGCTTTTGAGAATAACAGGAACAGCCCGGTACGCTACAAGCACTCTTGCTAGTTGCTTGCGCCATTTTAACTGTTGCCCGGAAGAAGATTACCACGACGATTGCGTACTTCCGGTCAACAACCCGGAAGTTGTGTGAAAGGTCCATTTTTTTTTTTTTTTTAAATCAATAAACTTTATTATTCCAGTACATAAACAAACAAACATTGAAAACATAAAATGCATACATACATACAAACATGGAAAAGGGGCGCATGAAATTTACATCAAAGAGGTTGAAGGGCATTGTAGATGTTCAGAGTCCGGATGGCTTTCTTATATGTCAGTCCTTTTAAAGTTTCAAAATATAATTTCATGTCATTTTTAAATTGGTGAATATTCGGTTTCCTTTCAGACCATTTGCATTTATGGATATAAAATTTCCCAAATAAAATTAAAAGATTCAAAGTGAAAATATGGCATTCATCCAAATCATGTCCTTCATAGTAAAAAATAATGTCTCTAGTTTGTAATTTTATCCTAAAGCCACACAATACATAAATTACATCCTCCACATCAATCCAGAACAATCTGACATAAAAACATTCACAAAACAAATGTGCGATCATCTCTGTGAAAACCCCACAAAATGTGCAAGATTCAGAAAGTTCAGGTTTATATTTCTTTAAATTTTGATTTGTTGGGTAGATGCAATGGACAATTTTGAAAAATACTTCCTTAACTTTATTACTAACAACATATTTATTATAATAGGTCCAAATCAAATTCCAATTAATATTCCCAAAGTGGTTATTCCAATAACTTTTGCATCGAGCAACTGTGGGGCAATGTGTCAAATGTCTAAAATATCTGTTATTGCACTTTTTATCCTTTATGTCAATGTCATTTAACAAGACATCCATTCTAACTATTGACTGATCATTTGACATATTACTACTCTGCAGCAGTCCTATATACCCCGTGGGTATAGCATCAAACACTATGCTATATTCTCGTGCAATTATTGGAATATTAAACTTCATTAAGAATTCTGAATATGTAAGTAAGTGACCATTATCATTAATCAGTTGGGAAATCAATAAAATGTTGTTTTGGACCCAATTGGGATAAAATATTGACTTGTTCTTATACTTTACATCTTTATTATTCCATATCACATGTTTGTGGGGTGAAAATTGTGTTTATACATAAGAAGCCAACATAAAAGAGCTTGCCTATGAAAGTTAGATAGCTGAATAGGGATTTTATCAATATCAAAATTGCACTTTAGTAAAAATTCAATACCACCAACCTTTTGAAAAATAAAGTTTGGAATAAAGTACCACATTTTATCTTTATTTATTATATAATGTTTAATCCAGTTCACTTTGAATATTATATTAGATGTATGGAAATCAAGAACATTCATACCTCCTTGATTGTATGGATTACATAAAGTATTTTTATTTAGATAGTGAGGCTTATTTTTCCATATGAAATTGAATAATGTAGAGTCTATTTTCTTAATAAAAGATTTTGGAACATCTAAGACTTTGGCCGGATAAACTAATCTGGATAATCCTTCAGTTTTGGATAAAAGTACCCGACCTTTGAGTGATAAATCTCTCATGAGCCATCTATCAAATTTATTCTTGACTTTTGGAATGAGAGGTTGAAAATTGGAATTCATCCTGTCGGTCTGATTTTTACATATATTAATTCCTAAGTATGTTACTTCCTCTTTCACAGGAATGCCCTCAAATTCTGTTGTATGTATATTGCTTTCTTTGAGAGGAAAAAGGGTACATTTTTTAATATTTAGCGCTAATCCTGAAATTTTAGAGAACACATTAAGACAATCAATAACTTTTTTAACCTGAAATTCATCTTTTAAGAAAATGGCTGTATCATCAGCTAACTGGCAACATTTTATATCTTTCCCTACAACGTTAATGCCTTGAAAATTGTCATTGTACAGATGTAGGGCCATCACTTGCATTACTAAGAGAAACAAAAATGGGGCCAAAGGATCTCCTTGTTTTATACCACGGGATATGTTGAATCTATGAGTTGTTCCCCACGGAAGTTTAACTGAACTATTGCAGTCACTATACAAAGTTTGTATTGCTCTTTTGAAGTATTGACCAAAACCAAAAAAAATCTAACACATCAAATAAAATACTATGCTTTACAGTATCAAAGGCTTTATATATGTCTATGAAGAAAAATGTAATCCTTATAGTCAATCAAATCTAAAATCAAACGAATATTGTTACTGATGGAAATGGCAGTAATGTATTACGTATGCCATCCGCGTATGCGTAACACATCACATGTTCACGGCATGATCCCTCACGTCAGTTAATAAAAAAAATAAAAAAGTCAGTGAAAATGGAGCTACATGACCAAGTTTGTTCACTGCTGGCTACAAGTTGGCAATCAGACACAACAAAGGCTGTTACTTGAATGGCGTTATGAGCTAACGTTAGCAATCAGACAATCATAGATAGCATTTGTTAACTAAAACGTTTTTGAAATGATTTCCACCTTCTATATCTTCTATTATTGCTGTTCCCATCTTCTGTTGTTGTCGTTATGCCGTAAATTGTTTAAATCTGAGCATGCGCAACTCGACGCGACTCAGATCGTGTTGAGACTCACATCGTGCAGTGACAGTCCCATGAGTCCAATGGGAGTGTCGCCACCATAGACAGTATATAAAATCTGGAGCTGAGACCAAATTCTGTGCGAGTCTCCTGCAGCCCAACGAGACTCTGGAAATGAGGGTCACTCTGATGTCCCAAGAGGCGAATACAACCCTTCTGAAGAAGACGTCCAGTAGGCTAAAGAATTTCATACCTGCACTGAATTTAAGGTCGGCTGCTTTCCTCATTTGATTCATGTGCCCATTTCCATAAAATGTGTTGAGTCATGGTATTTCATAACGCATACAGACACAGATTTGTAAAGGAAAGCGCACAATATAAAATAATAAATTGTGTAAACTGTTATAATGTGATTTTTAACCATTCAAATTACAACAGATCAAGTTAAATATTCAAATCAATTTAATGGGATGTAATGACTCTCTTGGTGTCTATAAAAATATCTTTGTCACAGGTTCCTTTAGTGCAGGATGAAGAGGTGCAGAACTTTGTGGTTGAGGTACGAGGCGACACATTCTACTCTAAAGAAGTCCGAAAAGTTAAGATCAAGTTCTATCGACCAATGACATTCATCCAAACAGATAAACCAATCTACCTCCCAGGACAAACAGGTAATTTTGAGCTGATGGGTTTTCACTAGATTTGTTGGGTTTATTTGCTTTTTGATTCTGTTTGGTTACTTATGTAGATTACATTACTTTGTATTTGCTTATAATAATTGAAGTGAGATTCCTTCCACAAGCCTCTAGGGTTTTAGTTTTTTTTTCCACACCTGCACAACTTGCTTCTTATGTTGTCCTGTTTATGCTACTTTGTTGTTCTGCAAATAAATCAGAAGATCTGATGGATGTATGTATGTATATACACACAGTATCTCACAAAAGTGAGTACACCCCTATGTTAAATTCCCATAGAGGCAGGTTTTTATTTTTAAAGGCCAGTCATTTCATGGATCCAGGATACTATGCATCCTGATAAAGTTCCCTTGGCCTTTGAAATTAAAATAGCCCCACATCATCACATACCCTTTACCATACCTAGAGATTGGCATGGTTTTATGTCAGTTAGCCTAATAACTGGTTGGATTTGTATTGAGAGATGATTTTATGGAAAGCACCCAATACCAATCTATAATAATAATAATAATAATAATAATAATGAACCAAACCAAAAAAATAAATGATAAAGAAATACAGATAAAAAACAAAGTAAACAGTAGACATACAGAGAGTCTAATTTCCCCATACCCTACCCATTCCTCAAGCTACTACTTTTACTCATCCAACTCGCTCAAGAGATATAGTAAAACAGCTGCATAGCAGTGTTACAACACACACACACACACATATTATTATACAGCAAATATATATTCATGCAGAAAGATTGCAACAATGCTGAAGTGTTCTTTTGTTGTGCATTGGCATACAATCCAACAGCATGACTGATTGATGAATGTGTATTATTAATCTACTCATTCTATTTTATCTGACAGTTCTCTGCAGTAAACTAACTACAAATGGTGACCTCTTGTGGTCACTGTTGGAATGACTGTAAAAGTAAGAACTCATAGGAGATCAAGGTGTTTATGAGATACTGACGTCAGCTGAAGTTAACAGATGTGGTGTTGTTTTCAAAGGATTGTGGGATAAATCTTCCTGTAGCATCAGCAGGTTAGTTTCACACTGCCTTTATTACTATCTGCACGCTGTTGTTAAGGTAATTTCTCCACCAAGATCAACTTCCATTAACTATAGCTGTTGTCCAGTTTGCTTTTTAGGGAGACAGCTGTTGATTCATAACATTTTTGACTGTTGTGAATTTGCTGTATTACTCTTATTATTTCTTTTTCTTTTCTTGTTTAAGTCCTTTGAAGAAAGAATCTGTGTATGTGACATTTGTGTACAGGCCGTTTTCTCCATCTATACCATTTTAAAATCTTTATACGTATACATGGTATTTTCTGTCAACATACACTAATAAAAAGCCATTAAAAATCATTTCTAAATGGCGATTAATGAAACTGGAAGTTCATAATATATCAACCAGTCTTTTATTCTGGAACAACAAGCAAAATGCACATTTCCTCAAAGTGAATGTTAACCTTCAATAAAAAAAAGAAGAATGCAGAATAGGACTCAGGTGTGTTTTTGGACAGTGTTTAAGCTTGTTGGTTTCATTGCTGTAGGAGGACATCTGATACAAAATAGACACACAGCGAATAAAAGTTATAGTGAAGTAAAGGGTTATCCTATTTTATCTTGAAAATATCTGAATACAAAACAGAGGATTCAAAGTGGGTTCAGATTCTTAACATGGAAATCATTGCAGCAGGCACTTTATTTTTTTCTTTTTTTTGGATTGAGTTTTCCAAAGGGAAGTGGCAGTGTCTCTAGTTATAAAAGCCTCTCCAGTACCAGCAGGTACAGTTAAGGCCTGAAGCTATGAGCAGGATGACCAGCAGCGTGATGAACAGGGCGAAGCCAATGATGGTGGCAACAACGGCCCAGATGAACGTCCTCTTGGACATGTCGATCATGGGTGATTTGAGTGCCATCCGCACCCTCCGCGCCCGCCGGCGGTCCTGAGGAGGGTACCGGGCCAGGTTGACACTCTCCATCCCCAGAGAGCGGACCAGGCACGCCCTCTGGTGGCTCAGCTGGTCAAAAGTGTGTTTACCATGGTAGCGGCCCATACCACTCTGACCTGGAGGGGCAAACAAGTCTGCAGTTGTGTCTTTTGAAAGAAAAAAAACCTGCATTTTAACATTCTACTATATGCAGTAACTGTGGGGAGACTGTCTGTCTGATTTGCAGTATTCATAAATCCTGCAATGTGGGTGTCAGTGCACTTCACACAGAACACTCATGTCTAACAGCCCAACCAGTGAGGGGTGCTTCATGCCACAAGACAACAAAGGGCTAAAGATCTAACAGACTCGTTCAGGACACACTTTTACTACAAACTAGATCAAGTGAAAGGTGAAGAAATACATTTTATTTCTCCAAAGGGGCCTTTCCATAAAGTTGTCAGACACTTAGGCCTCCTGCACACTGCCTGCTTGGCGTGAGCGTGTCAGCTGCGTGGCCTGTCCGTTTTTATTTCGGCTCCCGTGTTATCAGGTTAGAGCTTGCACACTGCCTGCATGACACGCACATCTCAGGCGCGGCTCGGGCTGTGCCAAAAACGGTGCATGCTAGATATAGAACCGACGGCTATTTTTCACGTGACACGCAAGCGTGTTGGAAGCATTTCCAGGCAAAATAGAATACGAAAAGTTTAAATGGCATTTTGACACAAATGCATGTAATAAATGACATTTTGATGTTTGAAAGTCTCTAGGTTTTGACATAAATGCAGATATAAATGTAATTTAATTATTAATAATAATAATACTAATAATAATAATCGATTTTCAAATATTGCACCTGTTAGTCATGGATGTATTCAAGACCTGAACGAAATATTCTGGAGCCTATTTTGCCGTCAACACTGCCGACGTCTTTGCTATAATCAAATCAGTAGATATTTATCTTTAACATGAAGTATACTACTGCTTGAGTATATTTTATCAATGGGAAACATACATGTGTACAGACAAGGCTAGCAGCAGCAGCGCCGCATGAGACACGTTTCTGGTGTGCAAAGACATAGAAAACGCCACTCGGCTGCCATGCAACTGACACGCAACACAAAACACGCCATACGAACAACAAACAAGCTCTTTTTGTGGACGTATATTGACGGTTCGTAATTGCCCCATAGAATTACATTACAGCTTGTCTCACGTCTGCAGGCTTCAGGGCTCTTGCTTAATATTGGACCAATTTTAATAACAAAAATATGGGATAACAGGGGGAACTAGAGGGGAAATAGGGGCCCAACAAAAAACGTTTTCCCTCAGGCCCCCAAAAAGGTAAATCTGGCCGTGCACTGCCCCCATAACGAAGTCCACCTAAGTACACATACGGACATAATACACTTTGGGTAAGTCTTACCAACACCACCAAACGGGAGCGAGCTGAGTGTGTAGTGCATCATAACGTCATTGACCGTCACTCCTCCACTTGAGGTCTCCTCAATCATCCTTTTTGTTGCCTTCGAAAGACGGGGAGGAAAAGAAAAAAGAAATACAAAGAGAACATTAAATAATGTTTTAAATCTCCTCACGCCTGCCGTTTCCTCTTACCTTCTTATCAGAGCAGAATATGTAGAGTGCCAGAGGTTTCTCTCTCTCGTTGATGAAGCGGATGGCATCATCCATGTCACTCACAGCCACTATAGGCAGCAGGGGGCCGAAAATCTCCTCCTGCATCATCCTGGAGTGAGGGGGCACGTCCTTCAGCACTGTTGGGGCTGCATGTACAGTGCATAGTCAACGTTTGTGCCAAAATATAGATTCAAACACAACACCTTGACTTATTTACTACCTCAGTGTATCTTCCTACCAATGTAGCGCTGTGAGGCATCACTCTGTCCCCCCACCACAGGGGTGTAACCCTCCATCAGACCCATGATTCTGTTGAAATGACGCTGGTTGATGATTCGGCCGTAGTCTGGCGAGCATTTGGGATCAGCGCCATAAAATTCCTGGGATGGATCAAAAGGTCTTGACAACTGTGCAGTTTCAGTTAGATGAAGATGTTAGTTTAGACAGGTGTAAAGGATGGTACCAATAGAGTTTGTCGGATGCGATCCACCACTCGGCCCTGGATGCAGGGTTCACACAGGATGAAGTCTGGAGCGATGCACGTCTGACCGCAGTTGACAAACTTTCCCCAAGTGATACGACTGCACAAACCAGACATGGAAGAACACATTTACAGTACACATTTACACTTTCATTTACACTGTAACTAATGAACAATGTGTGTGTGTGTGTGTGTGTGTGTGTGTGTGTGTGTGTGTGTGTGTGTGTGTGTGTGTGTGTGTGTGTGTGTGTGTGTGTGTGTGTGTGTGTGTGTGTGTCAGCGTTTAGGCTTAGAGTTGGTCACATATAAGTACATTTATGAATAAACCAACTTTCAGCAAACTGCTAAATTATTCCATCCGAAGCTAAAGGATAATGACAGTGGTGGCTATGCTATGTCCTCTTAAACCACAAAAATGAATACATTTGCATTGTTATCAACCCTTTTCAAAAACAACTATGTATGTTTTACAATTCATTGACTTTCCAGGCAGCGACTGGTTTCCACGTGTTTCACTGTGCTTTAGAAAAAGAACTGGCCGAGACTTGAAACTTGCTTGAGATACAGTAACCAGCACAGTGCTTGGTGATACATTATGTGACACTCAAATTCAGATGATGTATACACAGATATGATTTGATTTATCTTTTTTGTTGTTGCCTAAAATAAGGTTTGTGTTACACACATTTTCTTTTAATATTTGATGTAGGAACAAAAGTCTGACAAAATATAATGGTAACAAATTATTTACTGTGACAATTCTTCTTGTTATAGCATAGTGAAATTAATAGAAATGGACGCCTGCCTATAAGGTAGAAAATGAATTATTCATTCATTAAATCTATGGTATACTTTGGAAAACTGAAGTAATGTAAAGTGAAGTCATGTTGTACTTCATTTACTAAAATGTGGAGAAAAAAAAGGAATCATCAGGGTCCATATACTTTAACAGGACTGCAGACATAGCAGCTGTAGTAGTTAACCAGGTCTTTCAAAATCAGAAATATGGGTTTCTTTTAACTACCTAATTGTGATTACCTAAAAATAACACAGATGGATGATTTCATACAGCACGCTTCACAGGTACAACTAAAGATCGGATCTATACTTTCATAGAGTTTTGGGTGTTTTATTAAATTTTGTAGCATTTTATTTTTATTTTTTTTATGTTTTAAAACAGTATCCTCACTGAATGTTTGGCTTTTTTAACTCAATGATTAGGTATAATTTCCTATAAATTAGGTTTATTGACAAAAATAAGTGTAAAACTAGTAGTAAGTTGGTGTTAGTGGTGGATATAGACTACATGGTAGTGAAAAGAAGCACTAAACGTCGAAAAAAGCACCAAAAAAATTGTCAAAAAAAGAGACAAAAACGTCAGAGAAAGTATTGTTTTTCATTCATTTTTTGACCCCAGGGGACGGTCAAATGGAAGACAACACAAACTGCTGCCTTCTTGGTCAAAGTGCTAAACCTCAGCAGGTCATCAAGTAGCCTACACCGTGCTGTATTCTTAGCATCAAGCATGAGGCCAAACGGCCCACAGATTCCCCCTTAGAGCCAACGTGTCGTTGGGCTCTGTGTATGACCACTGGTGGTATGGGCTACTCTGATGAGTGGTGTGTTACCGGCAGGCGACTCTGATGTCACAGTCCTTGTCGATGTAGCAGGGGCTTTTCCCTCCCAGCTCCAGGGTCACTGGGGTGAGGTGGCGAGCTGCAGCCTCCATCACTACTTTACCCACTGTGCTGCTGCCCGTGTAGAAGACGTGGTCAAACCTGAGCTTCAGCAGCTCCTGGGTCTCTGACACTCCACCCGTTACAACCGGGTACAGATCCTGGAAATAAACAGCAACGTATTATTTATCTTTTTTTTTTGTTGGTGCTGCAAGATATGAGGAAAACATGCGATATGCGATAACGTTGTTGAATATCGCGATATTACTTGCGATAAATAAACAGCGTCCTCAGTTCTGCATTTCTGCTGCTTCTATTATTCTGCTAAAATACAACAAATTGCTTGTTGAATTTAAAACAGATGAAAGAAAGTCAGCAACAAATTGAACATTGAACGGAATATGAATATAAAAGGCCAACCCGTTCACACTCCGAACTCCTAAAATACGGACGTTTGGACAGTGTCTGTCAGCGTCTGAAGCGACGAAAAAAGCGCCCTTCAGCGTGTTTGTAGAACGTACCGGGGAGAGCAGCAGCTACACGGGGTTTGAAGACACACTAAGAGCAACTGCGGTAGCGAGTAGTATGAAAGGCCGAAATTCTGTGTAGGGGGGTTGGTTGGGGTGGTGGATGGGTCAAACAATACAGGACTTTCACACAGGAGACCGGGGATCGTGTCCCACGTGTCACGTTTCGTAAATCCAACCGTTCCATTCTTCTTTTCCTAAACCCAACCGTCCTGTTCTTCCCGCGTGTCACGGAAACGTAAGCCCACCCGCGACCTTTTCCTTAACCTGTGTCAAAAGGGATGCCAATAGTCCCGACCAAGTTTAGATAAAGCGCGTTATATGACGCTAAAGGAGACTTTTACCGTCAATAACGACAAAGGCACCTGACCAAGCATCCATATTTTACGAGATGGGAGTGAGAATCTGTTGAAAAGGCACCACTACAAAAAGAATGACAGCTACATTATAAAGTGCAGTTCTCTGCTGATATTTTCTTTCAACTAACACAAAAAATCTCTTGAGTGTCTATTGCAATATATCACAGCCTTTTGCAATGTGTATATTGTGCAAGTTGATGCGATGACGATAACAAAACAATATATTGTGCAGCCCTAATTTTTTTTCATCTTGAAACATACAACTTTGTCAACTACACAGGGTAACTAATGAAAATATAAAGCATGTTTGAAAATGACTGGCACAATCCTGCCACATTCAAGATGATGTTAACTCTTGGGTAGAATGAGTCCGTGCTAATGGAGGGAGTCCCCCCCACATACCCAAGTCAAACATATCTGTGATGCTCTGTACTGTATTGGCACAAGGCTTTTACGTCACAGTGGCTCAGAACGTTATTCCATCAACAATAGCAGCCAGTGTTCAGACCTTGTCCAGATAGCGAGGCAGCAGAGCCCGGAGGAGGAGGGATGAAAACTCGCTGAGCTCTGATGGCTTCACCACAGCTGCATTGCCTGTAGAGAGAGAACACGGGTTTCTGTGAATGGAATGAGATCACTGAGTGACGGAGAGCACACGGGTAGGAGGCTGAGAATGCAGAGCTGCGAATGTTTTCAAACTCAAATTCACAGTAACAAATGTATCTCTCCTTTGTTCTAAAACTTGTGCTGCAAAATGGTTTGACCAACATGCACACTTAAGGGTCATTAACTCATAATGTTGTTAGTGTTTCATTATTACCTCCACCAAAGAGGTTAGGAGGTTATGTTCTATGATAAATTGCTCAATATAATGCTATAAGTGTAAAACAATTCCCAATAACCACCAATGCATGAATTGTGTGGAATTGGCATTTTCCTCTATTCCTCTATCTATAAAAAACATAACAAACAGCTGAGCTAAAATTGTAATATACAGTAGGCTAATTTTATAGGACAGGTTTTACTTTTTTTTTTACTATTGATTCCCTTTTTGACTTTTCTTTTTTTTAAACCAATCCCACAAGGGAACGCAGACATAAATTTGGGGTGTTAAAAATAAAAATGACCTCACTGCCAACAGAGTCAGACTAGTCCTCCAAATCTGTGGACAGTTTAGCAAGTGGAAATTTTATTTTATTATTTTGATCAGTGCATGGACTTTGGTTACTGCATAATCCCCAATCACATAACTTCCACCTGAGCAGATAACTGAAAATGTGTGGATGTGCACAACCTCAATTCATTTCTGTGGGTTAGATGCTCATTTCAGTTTCACCAAAAAAGATTGCAGGAGAATGCTGAACACTGGCAATAGAGGTCTTCCTGACTACATTTAATTAAGCTATAAAAAGGTGTTAAAGGGCTAGAGACGGAAAGGTTCCCTACCAGCAGCGATAGCTCCAACCAGGGGCAGCAGGGTGAGGGCCCAGGGGTAGTTCCAGGCCCCGATGATGAGCACCAGTCCCAGAGGCTCAGGCTGGATGTAAACCTCATCTGATATGGTGAGGAGGTTCCTCTCAACCGGCCGTGGAGCCGCCCACTCTGCCAGTTTCTCTATAGCCAGCTTGATCTCATTCTCAATGCCAATGAGCTCCAAGAGCGGTGTGTCATATTGGCTCTGTAGGAAACCCAGCATAATCAACATTACACACACACAATAAGCATTGTTAACATTACATGTTACATGTCTCCACTCACCCTATTGATATCCTGTTTTAGAGCAGTGGAGATTTCGGTCTCTTTCTCAGTGAGCATCCTCTGCAGGGCATGAAGCTGCTGCAGTCTGAACTCCAGAGGCCGAGTCCTGCCGCTCAGGAAGGCCTCCCTGGCCCGCTTCACCGCCTGCCTCTCCATACAGACAGGTCAAGGACAGCAAAGAGCCTTTGGAACTGCAGAAACAGATGTTAAGACAACGGGCTTGTCTGTGTGGAATATACAGCAACAATAGCAGTGACAGTGGTCATGCTCTTCTGACAACAAAATATCCTTGTATATCTTCTATTTTCTCTACAATCCAGCTGGGCTGGCCAAAGCCTTTTTGGGGTCCTGAGGCAACACTTGATTCCCTTCCTCACCACACATGTGTATCTAATAAACCAAGGTAACCTAGCTATAAACCTACAAAAGAACATAAATCAGCCTTCAACTTGTTCAATTACATCATAAGAGATGCCAAAAGATAACACAATTTCCATAGTGTGTAAAGTTACACAACCTTTAACACATTCAAAGGTGCCGTAGGTAGGACTGTGAAGATCCAGGACTTAGCCAAAAAATTTGAACATCGACAACTTCTCAGTCCCTCCCCCCCCCCTTTCCGCTAAAGCCCAAAACAATCTCATCAGCACCTCCCCCCACAAGGGAGAATGAATGTGCGTGCATGAGCAGTGATTGACACACAGTTAGATGCAGTTAGGGTCAGTTCAGCAAATATGACAAAAAGTTAGTTTTATAAGTCTTACCTACTGCACCTTTAAACCAGGTAAACACTATATGTGTTGCCACAAAACGACTGGTCAACAATTGTGTGCAAAACAAATATTAAAACAATTGAAAGAAGAAAGGAGATAACTGGATCTGGTAAACATATAATAACATGATTTGTTCAGTAAAGAGTTATTTAAGGAAAGTAGGCTACAAATATAAAAACAGCTAAACAAATTATTTTTATTTCTTCTTTAATCCAGATTTGGATTTTCCATGAGGCTACGTCTTTAAAAAAAACAAAAAAAGAAGAAAGACAATACAAAGATCCTTATTTATTTATTTAATCCAAATTTGCCTAGAAAATGTCTTCCTAGAAAGTCTTTCATTTTTATAAAAATATTCAAATCCACACCCCTTAAACTTCTGTTTTGAAGTTATAAGCCTATATAAGCTTATACAAGTTATTATATATTATGAATAGGATATAAAGGTATAGACCGCCCAACAGAAGACTACAGTAGACCCTCTCATCCTGTAGCCCCTGACCTTACTTCCCTGTGTTTCTATTGCTCAGGTTATTAGCTACATCTAAACATCTTTTCAAGGAAAGTGTTTTTTGCTGAATGATGGTTTTACAATCTGCATCTGATATGATTTGCAGCCAGAACTTTCAAACCCTCTTGGATCGTGTGTTGACAGGCATATAGTCTATTTACAGGAGCCCTTTCGAGGTGTCACTGTTGGACATATTTCTCCTATTTTAATTCAGGCTGTTTATCCACGACGAAGTGAAAATCGTGCATTAAAACTCTAACCTATGTCGTTGATTTCATTATCCTTTTTGATTCGGGCAAAAAGATGATAAAGAAGAAAAAGTAGACTCACCTAAGCGCAGGTCAAATACACATCCAGTGGATTCTCTATAAAATAAAAGCTCAATAATCCGTCACTGACCTGATCTGATCTAAAAGCGGTTCAGATGTCCGACACGCTGCTCGCTGACTGACTGACTGAGTCTCATTGTACACTGTTCATCAGTCAAGCTGCTCTAGGATCAGTTTACCCGCGAAGCTTGCTCACTGTAACCTGCAACTTCATTCAGACCGCCTTAAGCATGGACAGACTCCACCCCCCCCCCCCCCCCCCCCCCCAACTGCTGTAGATCACTTGTTTGTGTTTCTTCTTTTACAGCCTTTAGTTGAGTTAATGTTTTACTCCTCGAGTCATCATAAACGTCAATGTATCTGTATAAACGACAATAACCTTGGGATCCTGTTAATAATATGCCATGTTAATAATATGCCACTGTTAAGATGTATCAAACTCATAAATCAGTTTTGTACAAATTGAAAAACAATGAACAAAAACTCAACATCAAAACAATGAATCATAACAAACTTTATTAGTGAGGTTGAGTTGCAGAAAGTGTGATCGATGACAATCAAAATCAGAACTGGCATCACTTAAAAAGCAGAATGAATCAAGGCCAGTTTGATTATGATACTTTCATACATTTCTGAATCTAAAAGTAAAAATCTCCATTTACCAAGTTAAATACAAATATAGTATAACCCTAAAAACGTTGATAGCAGCTTAAGATGTCACAGAATAAAAACATCTTTAAAGGACAAAAATCAGTTAGATATGTCGACACAAATGAAAAATATTATAGACCAGTAATCCACAGGTGGCTGTCCCAGGATCTCCTACACCACCAGGGTTCAACTCAGGCCCCCAGTTCCTGCTCCTCAGCCTCGCCGCAGGAATCTCTGCAAAAAAAAACAAAAAACATGACACCCAAATTAAACGTAAAGAGACAGATGCTAACTGTTTGAAATACAGGGATAACAGATAGTTTAACTGTTCACAGAAGCACAACAAGTGTAGATGTCAACAAAGGTGGTGGGGTAGACAAAAGGGGCCATTTAGCAGAGGAGAGTGAAGCATGCTGGGTAATTAAAGGGAGGGTAGATGAGGGGGCATTATGCGGTTAGATTTCCTGGACAACACCACATTGTCTGCCGGAGACAAAGCCAATTCATTGTTGTATAAGGATACAGGCCTGTAGGATTGTGGGTGTAGGAGTGTGTGTGTGTGTGTGTGTGTGTGTGTGTGTGTGTGTGTGTGTGTGTGTGTGTGTGTGTGTGTGTGTGTGTGTGTGTGTGTGTGTGTGTGTGTGTGTGTGTGTGTGTGTGTGTGTGTGTGTGGAGTACTCATATCTGGTTATCTTGAGAAACTGCATTTGTCATTATTTAAAAGGCTGTAAACAGTCATCACACAAATACTGCACTGTTAAAAATAAAACACATCTTTCTCTTCAAAAGCCAATCTTTTTTTTTCAATTGTTGCATAAAGCATAGTGTTGCTTTGCCAGACCCTCCTCCAAAGCGCACTGAAGGAGGGTCTGGCTATTCCACATACTAGTCGGGGATAGGTGCTCTGGTTTAATGGCATTTCTTTAAACCAATCAGATTTGCCATGGCGGCGCTAAGCTCCGCTCAGAGACGCTGCAAAATAGTCGTGTCAGAGAAAACTCAGATTGGACAGATAGTCTAGCTAGCTGTCTGGATTTACCCTGCAGAGATCTGAGGAGCAGTTAACCAGAGTCCTCAGAAATCCACCAAATTTAAAATTCCAACACAAAAAAAGTGGAAGGAAACATGCATCCGGTGGAATTTCCTGCGGCACCGGAGCTATTCCGGAAGTGGAACGTCAAGGATATAGACTACATAAAGCATAACTGTTAATACATTACTGTAACACATAAAACATGTCCATCTGTTAAGGTGAATATAGTCCCATCAGTCATTCTCTAGTCATGCCAACACTAATTGATACAGCCTTCAGTTTTAACCTTGGGTGAGACAATGGAAAGAAAAGTGCGTCAATTATTAACAAAGATTTAGCACTTACAGGATAACTACATCGTGTCCTGTAAGACAAGTTATTAGTGACATCTAATGGACCATTTGGCCCCTGGCATAAATATTTCATTGGGTTGAAATGCAGTAACTGTTTCAAGGAAATTCATCTTTTGAAAACTGCTAATAAACTGTCATAAAAGTCTCTCTGTAGTAGCACCAAATGAAATAGTTCTTTGCAGGGGAACTTCCTCGGAAACTACAGGCGCGTAAAATAAAACATGAGCAGTATCAAAACAAAACCTTTTATTCCTCTTTGGACTGTATTGGTATATTTTAGCTCCGTTACCTGCGTCACAAATGCTGCCAAGCCGGCCAATGTGGCCAGCAGTGCCACGCGCCGCAGCCTGCACACGTTGACCTGCCTGAGCAGTAAGAACCGTGCCCAGCTCAGCTTTTTGGCAGTGTGAGGGGGGTAACGCATGCTGTTGACTCCCTCCATATTCAGCTGCTTGATCAGACAGCTGCGCAGGTGGCTCAGCTGGTCAAAGCTGTGGCGTCCGTGGTAACAGCCCATACCACTGTTACCTGAGCAAGAAGTGAGAGAATACGTCAGCTGTAAATGTGTGTCTGTAAATTAAAAAAAAAAAAGGAGGCAAAATATCTGCAGGTTGGTTTAACTCTTGTATACACTCACCAACTCCTCCAAAGGGCAGAGCACTAACAGTAAAGTGGACCAGACAGTCATTTGCCAGCAGAGCTCCGCTGGATGTCTCAGCTATCACCCTTTTGATCAGCTGTTTATCAGATAGGAACAGTCAGGACAAGTCGAGTCAAATCAACCAGAACATTGTGGGTACACTCTTATCAACATCGTAGCATTTAAAAATCAGACACAAGATTATCTAAATATTTACTTCAATAATAATAATAAACAAACGTGTCTGCTTGTGATGCGTTTACCTTATTGTCATTAGAGAAGATGTATATAACCAGAGGTTTTTCTCTCTCATTAATAAACTGGATGGCCTCGTCTATACCGCTCACTGTGATGATGGGCAGCAATGGCCCAAAGATCTCCTCCTTCATCACTTTGGATTCCGCCGTCACATCCTTCAACACAGTGGGGGCTGCAAGGAGACAGGAAGAAGAGACTCGCTCTAAGAGTACGGCCCAAGATGTATAGATACTGCTTCATATACCGTAGAGTGGACAAACAAAATACAAGTTGTCATGGTTACCCTGGCAAAATAGTTGTGTATTCTATATAAATGTTATGGATACACACCTGTAATCAACATTTTACATATAGACGAGTGGGTTTGGAGAAGGGATAGGTTAAATGTTATTAGTTTACTGTATTGCAAATCCATCTAAGGTTGTTTTTACCTGTGCCTACACCCATCAGTTAATGAGATTAAACAGCTAAAAGAATGACACATGAGATGGCTTTCTTCAACACAGCTGACTTAAAAAGCAGAACAAATCCTGAACACTTTTGGATTTGTTTCAACTGCCAAAACAGAAAAGACAAAGACAAGAAGCCAAAGTATAACTGGATTACAATTTCTCTACCTTACATGCAATCATCCATCCGTGCAACAAAGATGCCCTCTATGAAAATTATTCTTAAATTATGCAAAGATTAGCCTTTTGTTTGCACAGTGTACCTTAAAGTTCTATTGTACAGTCTTAGCACACAATGGAAGTGATTCCTCTACAGACAGCACACATTTTTGCAATATATTAATACTCCTAAAACCCACACCGAGTATAGAGACACAATGAAAATGCAGATTATGCTACAGGAGGGGTCAGTTAGTTTAGTTGTTAGTTATTAATTTCCATGGACATTTTGATCGTTTTTTCTTGCTGCAAAACTTCCTTTCACTGTTAGGAATCCAAGATGATTACACCTGCCATCCTCCATGGAGAAACAACCTTCACATAAGTAATGCTGCTCAATATATAGTAATATTCCTTTAGGTAGTCTGAGGCACAGTGTCACAGTATAGCGACATTTTTTAAGAAGTTAAGGGCTACCACCAAAAACTTATAAAGTAATCAGCTGGCCTCTTAAAGCAACACTAAAGAACGTTTCCCGCTTCAGTCCCCCTACAGGTTGGAAACAGAATTGTCCATTACCGCTGTCGGAATGTCTCATTTGAACTAGATCCGCTACCCAATCTGGCAAACTTGCATAATGTAATGTAATGGACAACTCCGCTTCCAACCTGTAGGGGGACTGACGCGGGAAAAGTTCTTTAGTGTTACTTTAAGCTAACCACTACCACAATCAATTTATTTTACACAACTTTAGATGCTTGCCTAACATATAGTACAAATTCTTTTCAGCAAACAATTGCTCAAAATCACCATGTACCTATGTAGCACTGGGATTCATCATTGTCTCCACCAACAGCAACTGTGCTCCCCTCCATAAGAGCCATGAGCCTCTTAAAGTGCCGCTGGTTAATAATGCGTCCGTAGTCCTCAAATGTTTCTGGATTATCTGTGTAAAACTCCTGCAATGTGTGAGACAAAATATAAATCATGTTCAGATTACTTCGCAATCTCAATATTAAAAGACAATTTATAGATTGTTAGAGAAAAGCACAGACACTTGTATATCCTTAAACCTGTTTTTCCTTCTTGTTGTGGAAAACAATAGTTCCTATGTATCAAGCTATGTTTTTTATTGTTCAAATATGGTAAATACACCAATGAAGTAAGTAAGCAATAATATTGTGCTCTTGGTACTTTACCAAGTAGGTACTTTACTTCTTAAACATGCGCCTGTTGTGGGGCCCCGATATACAATAGGGTCACAGAGCAGCAGTTTCTACTGGAAAGCCCCATGCCAGATAGATTTTTGTAGTTAGTAACTGTATTATTATTATTATTATTATTATTCTATTCAGATTGCAAATATTATTCTCTAATCTAGATTATTCCTAGTTAATTACATTTTAGTGAAACCTGAGTGTTTCTAATTGTACCTTTCCTATTTGACCTCCTGAAATGTCTCCAATGATCTGTCAGATTCCCTTCAGAAAATAACATACCTGCAAACTCAGAAGGGCTGAAAAAGGTGACATTTTATACAGCACCCCCCAGGTCACAACAAACAACATCAGATAATATGGAGATGTCTGCTTTTCTCTAGCAAAAGTTACATAGGGGATACACAATGTTTGCTAGAAAAAAAGCAGACATCTCCATATTATCTGATGTTTATTGTGACCTGGTAAACACAGAAAAGAACACACATGAGGACAGGACAGGCCCTTTGCATGTTAGGGGAGAGGATACACATATCAGGTGAAAAACTGCCTGAAAGTTTGTGTATCCCCTCTGTAACTTTTGCTAGACATAAGCTGACATCTCCATATTATCTCAGGTTGTTTATTGTGACCTGGTAAAGACAGACAATAACACACATGATGACAAGACAGACCCTTTGCATGTTAGGGGATGGAGATACACAAAATATCAGGTGAAAAACAGCCTGATATAATGTGTATCCCCTCTGTAACTTTTGTTAGAAATAAGCTGACAATTTCCCATAAACGGGAGTTTCAAAAACCTAGTGCTGTTATCTGCCAACAATATAATTGTTTTCTTTAACGTTGTTGTTGACATGTTTAACGTTAACGTTATAATGGAAAGCAAGCTTATTAGCTAATGTAAGATGAGCAAATTGTGTTGTTAGCCTACAATGTTAGTTCAATGTGAAGGATTTTTGGCAAGGCCATCTCCTCCACTGCATTACAATCTAAATTTAGACCAACCTTGATGCACTTCTGGATCTCTTCTACTACTTGGCTCTGGATGCAGGGTTCACACAGGATAAAGTCTGGAGCGATGCACGTCTGGCCACAGTTGACAAACTTTCCCCACGTGATGCGACTGTATCGGGAGAAAAAAACGCCTCAAACCTTGAAGATACACTTTGATGTTGTGGTAGCTTCCCAACTGCTCTGTACTTGGTGGGTATTTGTGACTTTCTATGTAGTTCACATAATGGCAGCTTTTTTTGTTTTACATTTTACAGTTCAGACTGACCGACATGCGACACTGATGTCACAGTTCTTATCGATGTAGCAGGGGCTCTTTCCTCCCAGCTCCAGGGTCACTGGGGTGAGGTGGCGAGCCGCAGCCGCCATCACCAATTTCCCCACTGTGCTGTTTCCTGTGTAGAAAATGTGGTCAAATCTCTGCTTCAGCAGCTCCTGGGTCTCTGACACTCCACCTGTCACCACTGGGTACAGATCCTAGGGACAGAACAGTATATGCAGTCATTCAAACTAGGGCTGTACCCGAATATTTGTTCGGTGTGTTGGTATTCGATTTGAAAATTTGACATTCGAATATTCGTTTTTTTTTTTTTTTTTTAACAACCTGGCATCCCCCTCCAAACGGTTCTCATTCGCGCTTGAATATGTTCAAAATATAATACTCGTTTACAATTTTCTTATATAGCCAAGCCATTTTAATAGGATGGACAACCCAACCTCGTTATGCTTAAAACATATATTTGCTTCTTCTTGGACTACTAAAGTGTTCCTGCAGCGGCAGTATTCTCTGACTAGAGCGCAGAACAGCACAGTTTGCATGGACAGAAGTGCACGCCTGAGCTTGTATTTTGGGATAAGCTTCGTTGCTTTGACATTGTGGAAAATAAAATAATAGAAACAAAATGTATTATCCTTTTTACCCGTTATTATCAATCTAAATTAATCTACTGCGAAATATAAGAGACTTTGAGATTTTACTGGGACGTCACGTCACGTGCCCTAGTCAAAACGGCCATGAGTTGAACGTCATTACCGTCACGATTCAGCAAAAAGAAGACAAAAATGCCGAAGACGTCATCTGTGTGGGAGAACTTTAAATGAAGTGAGGACAAGACTAAGGCAGTGTGTCCATTATGCAATTTGAAACTGGCCTACCACAACAGCACATCAAGCTTGAGAAATCACCTGAGTTCTGTAAGTAGAACGAGCTGCTTTTATCCGCCATTTTACGCGTGATACAAATGTGCACTTAATTTTCATGGAAAATAATGTTACTTGCAAATAGGCCTGTGTGTGTTTTATATCATTAGTGAAGTCTCTGTTCTCAGAGCATAGCCCTGCTCGCATGAGGCGCGCCGCTTCCTGCTCGCGCTGTTCTGTAGTTTATTCAAAGTTTATTAATTCTGAACGTGCAAACAGACAGACACATAGATATTCCTGCCTTTATTAGAGATAATAATAATATGTTCAGCCCCCTCTCTCCGAAGCTTCGAAGATTCTATGCTCATTACTACCGAAGCTTCAAAGTTCAAAAAATGGTATTCGGACCAGCCCTAATTCAAACCTCCCTGTACATTCCCACTAGAAGTAGATAAAGGTTAAAAAAAAGTTTCATATCAAACAAAGCAGGAGGCTCACTTTGTCTAGATACTGAGGGAGAAGTTCCTCCATCGCTTTGGCAGAGTGAGAGCTGACTTCAGATGGCTTTATTACTGCTGCATTACCTGAAAGATGAAAGAGAGACACTACATTACAACTAATGATGACGGGGACGCAAGGGACGCTCACCCAACTTCTCACAGTGAATCCTGCAATACATTTTTTGATAAAGTTAATTGTTTATTAGAGAGATAATTCTGTTTCCTGTATAGTATTCAACAGTGCACAAACAATGAATGACAAGATGTTAAGTTGGGACTGTTATTTTTATTCCTATTTGCTCACATACTGTATGTAAAGTGTTTAGCTGGTTATTCCGTATTATGAAGGAAATTAATGCATTTCTCCCTGTATGAATGTTGAACGTCTGCGTACACAGAAGCCGGAATTATACTTGGGCGTTACGATGTAGCAAAAGAGCCTACACATGTAGCCTCTATAGCTACACCATACACTATGCACCTTTATTAACACCAGTGCACTTATATAAAAATACATATGGGTGCATATGGGTATATTTATTACCAGCAGCAATAGCTCCAACCAGCGGCTGGAGGGTGACAGCCCAGGGGTAGTTCCAGGCCCCGATGATGAGCGCCACTCCCAGAGGCTGTGGCTGCACATAAACCTCATCTGATATGGTGAGGAGGTTCTTCTCTACCGGCCGAGGAGCCGCCCACTCTGCCAGTTTCTCTATAGCCAGCTTGATCTCTCCCTCCAGTCCCAGCGTCTCAAACAGCTCAGTCCCACGTTCACTCTGAAAGCAGGAGGGACAAAATCCATCGCTCATCCCCAGTTTGTTTGTTAATTCATTCATTTGTTAATTCATGTTTATTCCAAAACTAATTTAATAATTCAATTTACTGATTAGTTCTGACCCGTTTCCTTCCTGCTGTGTTAATGAATGAATTTTTCTAATGATCTCGGACCAAAGATAGACTGAAAATAATCCAGGCAGTGAATGTTGGAAAATGCATCCTTCGGGGCGGCCTCTAGCTCACCCAGTAAGAGCATTCGCCCCATGTTGGCTGAGTCCTGCAGCGGCCCAAGTTCGGTTCCGACCTGCGGCCCTTTGCTGCGTGTCATCCCCCATCTCTCTCCCCCTTTCATGTCTTCATCTGTCACTAAAATAAAAAAGGGAAAAGCCCCAAAAAAATAATCTTAAAAAAAAATAAAAAAATAAAAAATGCATCCTTCAATATATTTCTGTCCAGTGACCTGCCTGTAGGTCCTCAGACTCCCTAGGGAGTGTCTAGTTTCCTGATCCTCATGAAATTCCAACATTTTAAAAAAAGACCTACTAGAGCTCCGTCAAGTTTTGACTAACCCACCTTGCCGAGATCCCTTTTGACGGCATCTGCAATGTCTTTCCGTCTCTCTGAGACGAAGCAGAGCAGGCTCTTCAACTGGTGGATCCTGTACTCCAGAGGCTTGGTTTTCCCTGTCTGGAAGGACCTTCTGGCCCGTTGTACAACCAGCTGTTCTCGGGACATCTTAAATAGAAAAAGAATGTACAGCATGAGGGCCTAGCGTAACCCTTTGAATTCCTTTGATGCCAACTTTAACTTTCTTAAGTCAATTATATGTTAAGATGGCTAGCATGCTAAAAAAACAAAACAATTGTATTAAAGGTTGGGCAATTGATTAACCCTACAGCTGTTGATATACTGTAGCTATCGTTATGTCACTATAGAACATACAACTGATTTGTTAATGACACTGACCTCACATTTTCAGATAAGTTCCCTTTGCCAATAAGCAATAAAACATGAAAATGAAGAATTTCTCAAATAAGTTATAGCAGTGGTTCCCAAACTTTTCCACGTCAAGGAGCCCTAAACTGACACAAATTAGACCATGGACCCCCATTTGATAAGATGTTGTCCCAGGGTCCCCCATCTGACAGGATTTCTGCTTTTAGATGTTTAATTACAGGAAGTGTATGCATACATGACCAAAATAGTCATATATTCTGTCATTGTTTTACTTATGGATGGAGTTATAGTGAAAGTAATCCTGGGAATCCCTGGACCCCACTTTGGGCACTAGAGTATTATTAATTAACGCTAACAAGCTAGCTAATACTATCCGAAATGTAACGTTTGGCCTACCTGTAAAGTTATTGTGCATATGACCATATGCAACCGTAGACTTTTGTTTTAGCAAACACTCACTGTGTTAGCAATAACGCTAATCTACGAACAGTAAATTAAAATACCAGAATCATTAGCTAGCTAGCTAAGTCTTTGGATGAGTAGCTACACTCATCCTGGAAGTCCAGCCTTGCTTATAGTTGCTAACAGCATAGGACTGCAAACTGTTGTTAAATAGCTAGCTAGCTATTGATAGCTAGCTATGTAAGAGATAACTCTTGCGAATTAAAGTTTTGACGGTAACTTACCTTTCAGAGCCGCTCACACGCTAGTAGCTAACTACTTATACAGTGTTGAAGTCCAGATTTTAGCTAGCTAAATAAAAACAAGCATCAGCAATTTGTATGTAACTTAGGTGTGTCCACCAGGGAAATACCAGTTAGTGATTTTCTAAGAGCCGACTCATGTAGGTGAACGACGGGAGCTGGCTCGCATATCCGAAGAGCCGACTCGATATTTAAAAATATAGCCTATAGAAATGAAATCATTCAAATAATGAAATAATGAGTGAATTTTATTCTATTTAAAATAATTGACTAATTCAAAGAACAAAAAAATAATTATAGGCACACATTAGTTTCAACTGTCTGATCAGCCTCACATTCTGTTCCTGTCAATCATACACAAGGTGTCAACCAATTATACGGTATGATGAGGGAGGGGCCGAGCCGTCTCTCACACACACACACACACACACACACACACACACACACACACACACACACACACACACACACACACACACACACACACACACACACACCTCCATTTGTTTACTAAAGTCATGACAGAGAGACTGCATAGTGGCCACATCCGTTCCTTCTGAGAGGGTCTTCTCGAAAACAGGACACATTATTACTGAGAGAAGAAACCGCATCAGCCCCTCGAAAGTGAGGCAGCTTGCATTTTTTAATGCAAATCTCTCATAAAATAAAAATATGATCAGCATTGTGTGTGTGTGTTCATGCTAGTTATACAAAACATAACTAGTGAGCATTTTTAAAGAAATTGTGAGACATTGTGAGTATGATTTCATTTAATAAGTTAATTAGAATTGTTTTTCACACCTATCATAGTCAAAACATACATTTTTTTAAAGAGCCGTCTGTGAGCCAAAAGAGCCGGCTCTTTTCAATGAGCTGAGTCAAACGAGCCGGCTCACGAATGCCCATCACTAATACCAGCCGAGCATCCAAATACCTGAACAAATAAATAAATACATAACCTGTTCTTCTTCTTCATTGTTACTTTGTAACTCCTGCAGGCCAGGAGGATAACTGCACCCTTCCATACAATGTGGACGACGTCAGCCTTTGGTCTGGTGTTATGGCCATGGATGTAGATTGACTTATTGACATCGATAAAGAAATGACTAGAACTTTACTTGTTTAAGGAGCTTGTTAAGTCATATGAAATTGTTAACAGTATGTTGAATGTTACTGTTAAATACAATTTGTATAGATATTAATGATATTTTTTGTATTGTAGAAAGCCTTTGTCAGTGTCTTACATACAACGAAGTTAGGAGTGCTACTGCTGATCAGTGCCTTATTTCCACTCCTAATTTCATTCATTGCATACAGGGAAAATGTAACAAAGACAAAACAACTCATCATTCATTATCTTCATATATTAACTTTTTCAGTTCAGACCTTGAGGAATCAACACAGAACCAAGCTCAGAAAAATAAAACACAGCAAGACATTTTAATTGTTTCTTTTTTTTTAATATTAAAGACTGTATTTGTGTTCCATAAAGAACATAGACAGACACCCCTTGGTGAGGGACACAAGTATAACATTAAAATTTCTCTTTGAAAAACAGGTGCTTGGAAAATGTGTTGCATTTTTAGGGTCGTGACTGATGACGGGTTTCTTCAAAATGCATTCAGATCAAGCTGGAGAGGCGCAAAACAACAGGGTACATACAGTACATTCAAGATTCTAGAGGTTCTACTCTACAGGGTAAAATGCAGACTTGGTACCCATGCTTCATCTACATATAACAGTCCATCTTGAGTTACAGTCAATGGGTAAAATGGTACAGAGCACAGACTGAGGCGGGTTTCCATAAGCTTCATTTGTCCCTATTCACTCTGTGTGCAGTAAAAGGCTTTGTGTGGTTCAGAGTGCTCATGAAAAGGACGAGGGAAACTGAAACCCAGATATGTCTCGGAAAAGAACAGTACATCAGATAAACAGGCCCAGAGACCGCTGGGTGCCTGTGAATGCATTTATACACATTTTTACACAGAAAAAGAATGTATTCACACCTGTACAGAGGAGTAGGTATTTGTCTGCTTTCACAATAAGAAGGCATCTCCTTTTCTATCAATAACTGTTTACTACTGGCGTTAATGCACACCTGGCAAGTGCACGTGTGTATATATACACTCATACATATAGTACATACACTGTTGAGAGCACAGCAGACAACTTGAGGGGAGCCAGAGGGACAGTGGATGCTAGGCAGTGCAGATTGTGACAATTCAAGTATCACAAAATTTTGGGAAATGAGTATGAAATCTTAAGACATCACGCTTATTTCAGAAAATTTCATAAGACCCACTGAACAAATATGTGTCTTCGTCTAAACAATGAACAGTCCTGGTAGAAAGAGTTCTCTGGAAAGTTTTGGAGCTGCCACGAGTTATATTTTATTCTTTGGCACACCCCTGTTGTGCCAAAATAGGTTTCCTTATCAAACCCTTGGCAGAATAAAATGTATCAAATTCACCTATGTACATATAAAGATTTGTGCTCTTTGACCGACAGGCAGGTCATCTGATGGTATCATCGACACCCCAAAACAAAAAAATGTGATCTCACACACACTCACTCCCCTCCCAAAAAGAGGGGAAAGGAATCATCACATGCACCACATACAAATATATACAAGTTTGCAAACATCAAGTTTTGTTAAAAAAAATTAGCTACAGATACTGACACAACATAAAAAGCTGTAGTATTTTAGTAAAATGAAACTTATTTTTAAGGTAACTTGTCAAGTAATATGACCATTCAGTTTCACAAATCACTCCTTCAGGGTTTAAAGTGGACGCTGATTGGTTGTTCAGCACTGCAGTGGTGACAGGAGAAGGGCCTGCCACCACCTTTTCTTCTGAATATCCAAGCCTACAGACCTTGTGAGCAGAGTGAGCCACTTACACCCCCCCTCACTGTGATCAACATAATCAACAAGTCACCATGGGTCTGTTACATTCCTACAAAACTGGGTCACAAGGGAAACAATGTGACTGATTTTTCTACTATTTGCAAGTGCAAAATGAATATCAAGGTCCATAAAAGCCGATCAAAGCTCCCCTGCTCTATATTTTTTATGTGAATTACCAAACTACAAGTATTCTTTTTATAAATGATAAATGTTGGTTTGATGTTTGAGAACAACTGCATCTGTCACGTCAATGGTAAAGAACAGGGAAGGCTTTGAATGGCTGCATTCAAATTGTAGCCCATTCTTTCATATGGCCAGACACAACAACTGTATCTGGAATTAAAGGGTTATACCCTCCTTGCCTGGCAATGCCTACATTTTTCAAACTCCACTCCCCTATTTTATAACAGGTTTTCTGTAAAAAAAATAAAAATAAAAAAAATAACCCTGATGACATCATCTGGGTTACAATCTCAGACTTCAGAAATCTCCCATCAGTCACAGAAGACATTTTACAATTCACAGGCTGAGGAGGGCTACTAGTGTAAACTGATTTTCATGTGTAAAATCGGTGACACTCCCCTTTAAATATATTTATTTAAATCAGCGAAAAGTGGTTCTATTAAACATCTAGTTGATCTTGACAGAAGAGGCCCTGCAAAGTTGAGCTGCAGCCAATTTGTCTTGGCTGACAGCACTGTTCTCCTTACCCGAGTTTCCCTGGTTGCTCTGCCTTATGGGAAATGTATGCAGTCTGTAAACTTGTTTATCATGCATACAGAGCAGGTACATTTTGAGGGTGGGAGCAGGAGTGATTAGAAAACCCTTCCCCTGCCTTCACATGTCTCCCTTCAGAACTTGTACAGATACACGTCTCTTCCTCTCAATCCACAATAAAGTGCTTGAGCTAACAACACAGGAAAAATAATAACAAAGCAGTTCCAAATCTACAGGTTCCTTTGCTCACACAGCTGTCTAGTTTTTGTAACAAGAGTTCTTGTTTTATGTAAAAATCCATCATGTCTTGGATCTGTTACAATGACCAGCCGTAAGCCTTCTGCAATATTCTTCCATTTCATTCCACTCCAATACTTGAGGTTATCTAAATAAGCAGAATACTCAAACATCCCTGTTCTTCTGAACCAATAAATAAGAACAACAACAACTTAAACACAGAGTAAATAACCACTGATATCACATTGTACACAAAAAAGAAAAAAAAAAGACGAACTCCAGTTTGAGTCTCTTGAAGTCTACAACACCGCCTCATAGTCCTGTCCATCCTTTTTTTCTTCTGGTAAAAAACAAATGATATCCTGAAAGATGGACATTAGTTTATTTTTATATATGTTGATCAGATGGGTTTCCACCATCATAGCGTAAGAAGAAAAATGCACTTGAAAGTGCAGGCATTATGTCCACATCCGGTTTCAGCCTTTTGTTTCTGGATCCGTTGTCATCTTTGGTTGTAAATTTGTGCATCAGTCGCTTGTCACAGTTCAGTTCGTGATGCAGCCAGTATGATGATAAATACAGATGAAACCTATCAAATGAAAAGTGCTTGAACTGCTACAAGAGGGAACAGCGGCTTTGTGAGGATGGTAGTCAATAGTCTTAGGACGCGGCCCCTCTGTGTGTGTGTGTGTGGGGGGGGGGGGGCTGCTATTCGTAGAGTGTGACAGTGCAGTAGCAGAGGGCTGATATCCTGCGGTCCACGCTGGCCTTGTCTGCAGGGAGAATACACAAAACAACAACATATAAATAGAAGTCATTAAAGAAAACTAAGGGTGCTCCGATCGATCGGTCAAACAGCTGTTTTCGTGTGTGTGTGTGTGTGTGTGTGTGTGTATGTCGGTCCGTGTGTATGTGTGTGTGTGTGTGTCTGTCCGTGTGTGTGTGTCGGTCCGTGTGTGTGTGTGTGTGTGTGTGTGTGTGTGTGTGTGTCGGTCCGTGTGTGTGTGTGTCGGTCCGTGTGTGCTGAAGAAATGTCTGCAGTGATTGAAAGGAAATTTTTTAGATGTGCAACTGTTACGTAATGGCGTAATTTTCAGTTCATAAAAGTGATCGGTATCGGCCGATATGTCTTCCAGCAATCGGCCCCAAAAATCCTGATCGGAGCACCCTTAAAGAAAACACTTAAACAGGTAAAATATAGTTATTAGACAGACTGCAGACCTTGTCTTGCTAGACCTGCAGATTCAGCAAACTCTCTTAACTGCACAAAGTTATTGTAAATTGTTTGTTTTAGCCTGATGAATACCAACTGTTCTTGAAGAGGTACATTTTCATGAGGTTTGATCATTAGCATAAACAACGCCCCCAAATAAACGGCTACCTGTTCTGCTCTTGGGCGGAGTGATATGCTTGCAGCTCTGCTGAGCGCTATTTGGGCGGAGTGATATGCTTGCAGCTCTGCTCAGAGCTGCAGCGTATCACTCCGCCCAAGTAGCACTGCTTCCCTTTCTGAGAATATAGTTCCCAGTTTATACACAGTTAGAAAATGGCTGTGTCTCAAGTGACGTTGTTATTTGTACACGCTGTGACTATACAAATCACAACATGTAAATAGGAACATGTTGCCATTATTTTGTCACTTATTCGGAGCAGTAGGCTAGTTGGAGCCGGTTACCTCCAGGATCTGTGCTAGGCTAAGCTAACGGTGGATCCGTCAGACAGAGTTACGACACGCACGGAGATGAGAAGGGTATCGACTTGTCTAACTGTCGGGGTTACGATGAATAAGCTAATGTCCCAATAAGTCGGCGTGTTCCTTTAAGACTAAAGACCCAGTCTATTCATACGAGTGGTTCCTGCATGAGGCCAAATGTGTAGAACTGTGCGTGTGTGTGTGTGTGTGTGTACTCACACTTGACCACGTTCTCAACATCAGTGGGGTCCTGTAGGATCTTGGACAGGCCGTCCAGCAGCATGGCGGCCTTGCTGTAGCGGTAGGCTATATCTTCTGTTTGCTTGAACATCTCATCCAGAGCTGCTGACTGAACCTGACACACACACACACACACACACACACACACACACACACACACACACACACACACACACACACACACACACACACACACACACACACACACACACACACACACACATTAGGGTGGCCAGTATAGATCATAGCTGCACTTTACTGAACATATCGTTTGAAAAACCTGGTGGAAATGACTAAAATCAATACCTGACTACAGTCCTTTCTATAAGCCCTGAAGATTTCTTTATGTGTTACCGACACTCACCATCTCCACTGCATGATTGTAGATGAGCTTCTCCGCGGTGACACTGTTGATTTCGTCCACAAAGCGCTGCTTGTCAGAGAAGAAGAGGTTGAGTCTGTCAGTCAGCCGCCGGCAGAGGGAGATGCAGCTTTTGTAGCGCTCATTAAGACTCTTCACCACTGAAAGAAGACAGAGAGAGGGATTAGTATTTTTGCATATACTTGTATTTGAAAGTTACATATTTGTGAAGGACACAGGTAAGTTTTACATAACTACAGTGCCTTTCTCCTGCTGATGAAGTGGGTGAACAGCAGATTTCCCCTCTTTTCTCAGCCACAGTTTTCGGTTTAATACATTGTTAATACAAGTCAAGTAATGGGCAATGAAATAAAATGTCCTTACCCTGTTTGACGGCAGAGGAAGGATTGAGCTTGGCTGATTTAATCTGAGCCTTGGCCAGATGGAGAGAGGAAGCCAGGAGCTGAGCTGCCTTCATGTAGAGCACCAACTGCTCCACCTGCCTGTAGGGGCAGCACAACCATAGTATATGAAATACAGTATAAAATACTGCACCAACACCACTAAACAAAGAGCCTCCTCTGACTACAGGATATTATTAATTGTATGAGATCATCAGAGAGTCAGTCATTCCTTACCCCCACTCTCTGCTGAGCTGGCTGATCTGGTCCACAACCACACTGTCCTGGGGAGGGTAGAGGGAGGCGGCCGACACGCCAAGCTCCGTCCCTCCAGCTCGCACTGCCGCCATCTCAAGGACGCAGTCGGTGAATGAAAGCATCATCCGCAGGTGCATCAGGGTGTCTGTATGCTCACGCTAGACCAGAAATTACAAAGATTAAATGTAAAACACAAAAGAAGATTAAAAGTGTATACCAGTGAGTCATGAAGTTGTCTAATTGATCAATTTCCCTGTTGGGTGATGAGAAATAGACACCAAACATTTGACCTCACACTCCCTCACCTCCATGAGGGTCTCCTCAGGCAGCTCAGGGGCTTCAAATGTGATGAATCCCTCTAAGCTGGGAGGGGAGGTCCCATAGGGAACATAGCGCAGGCTGCTGGGTGCCCCCTCATTACTGGGGACAATCTGCCCGCCCCCAAAACCTCCTGGAGGAGAGCAGCCCATGGCCATGCCTGGAGGAGATCCAACATAGACCCGACCGCTGGTGGAGCACAGGGAGCCGGCCGAACTGTTGGAGCCCACTGAGAGAAGGATGGGAGGGGAGAGTGGAGGATCATGAGATCTACGGACAAACACCTTCACTAAGATCACCTCACAGCCTTCCTGCTTCTAACTGTTACTAGCTTATTTTTTTGCATACTAGCCCAGATCAGGGGAAGGGTCCTCACCTGAGGTGGTGCGTGGTCGTGTGCCCAGGTGGCTGCAGGTAGGGGGAGTGCTGCTGTTGGGCGGTGAACCCACGGTGAAAAGGACAGTACGGGGACTCACTGACCCAACCTGAACCAGCCCACTGGGACCTGCAGGGGCTTTGGGAAGAGGACATGTAATTGTGGTCATTCTCTGTGATACACCGTTAAAAGTCGCAGTTTAAATTTAAGTTTAGCTGTCCATTGTGTTGACAGCAGTGTATCCATACCTGTGTCCATGGGTCGCTCCGTGTTCAAGCTGTCATTGCTGCCTTGATAGGCCTGTCCACCCAGAGTGATTCTGATTGGCTGCTCAGACAGACGACCTGTACTAACAGACCTGCAGGGAAACCACGGATAACATCAGCGCAATGTCAAACAGCAGACAAAGTGACGTCAAAGGGGGGGTTCAAAGTAATAAAAAGTGGTGCACCAAGCTAGTACCCTTTGCTCTTAAAACATGTAGATATACATATCAATATTATATATTAATGTTAGACCCAGAAATGTGTTTTGCCTAGATAGAAATGTATCTGAAACAAAATAGAGCCAGTGTAAAACTAAAACTCTCCATTTAAAATCTGCAAAATAAGAAAGTAATTAAATAAAATTACATTTCCAGGAACTCTTGTGTCCAGTCTAAAGTGTCACATTAAATATCATTCAGGTTCAGGGCTATTACTACATCAGTGTACTACTGATAAATTGTACAATAAATAGTAAAATGTTTAGTTTTTTTTTTTTAAACTGAATAGGACAATGTCTATCATATTAGCAAAGAAACATGATGACTAGACCAGGCCTGCTAGCCATCAATGGACATGAATGTATCAGTGTAACATAAGTTAAGGTGGAAGCTGAAATGGGTGCAAAAGAAAAGTGATGGAGACTGTAGATCTGGGTAAGCGAAGGGTACAGACAGAGGACATGTTTCTTTCAGTGAGTCCTACCTGCCAAAGGTCCTGCTAGCCTCAGGGGCAGCTGGGCGTCCGGTGAGGTACGGGCTGCAGTGGTGGGCACAGATATCCCGGGCATCTGCCAACGTCTTGGTGGGCACGGGGCTGTCCGCCAGTGCCATCAAGTTACAGGACGCCTGCGTTTTGGGGATCTTGAACGGTGCTGAAATAGTCTGAATAAAAAATAAATGAAACAGGTAAACTTTAAAAACTAATATTTTACTTTATTTGGTATTGGTAATCTGCACACTTAATAATATCTGCACTCACCTTAGTCGGGGAGCCAATGATGGTGGGCAGCGGGGACTTCTGCAGCCAGTCGGACGTGCGCGGGGAGGAGCCCAGGAGCTTGGTGGGGGAGGAGCCAAGGTTGGCTGGTCGACCGAGCTGAGGGGAATGACTGCAGGAGGACGAAGAGGAAGGCTGAACAGGGTCTGATAACTGCTTGTGGAGTTTCTGCCTGGTCTGGTAGACGTCAGTCAGGGTGGGGGCACTCTGGAGCCGAGCCCCCAGGAGCTGAGAGGATGGGACGGGGGAACCTAGAGAAGGTAGAGGGACTGGATTAGAATGCAATTCAAGTTAATGGACCATATAGTAGTACAAAAAAGACCTTCCAAAGCCCGTCTACGGAAAGCCTTTTCACTCCCTATTCAGCCCCATTGTACCGAATTTAGTTGCAGTTCCACCAGAGTTCCACTGGGGGTGATCGCGGTCCAGTGCAAAATAAATGGGACCCTATGGAACTAGACGGCTAAATTAGTCTCTTTCGCATGATTGTCATTGAGAAATCTCAAATTTGATTGTAGTTTTTGCAAGTCCAACATGGATTATATATTCATGTCTCATTTGTCTCTCAGCAGAAGGCAGTCTTCAGCTCTAAACTTTGCTCTGGACTAGAGAAGAAATAGCAGCTGGAGTGATTGCTCTGTCTGCCCAACCAGTGAAGTACAAAAGTCCTGACACTTTCCACAGAGACTCTGTGTTGGTCATAAAATCTGTTGGTTGTAGGACTTTTGAAATAGGGGACAAAGTACTGTCTGTCTGAGGCGCCATTTCAGACAGTACACTATAGCCCTGTTCCTGGTTCAAATAAAATGTTCACCATGACAGCAAACCTCTAGACACAAACAGTTTAGAAGTTGTGAGATGTCTGCAGTGTTAATATAACCACTTTAAAAAAAGACCTTGACTCATTCACTTTGTCAATGATAAAAGTCATGACAATTCCTAACTGCAGTTAATGCTAATACTGCATATTTTAAATGCCAGTTCACAATATAATGTCTGTAATGGCTTTTTGGCAAAGGGCTGTATGTATTTGTGTCCCCCCATATTTTTTATGAGTGTTAACAGATTATCATTTGCGGTTTCAACAAGCCACATTCCACACAGGACCATGTAGGTTAAATCTGGACAGTGGACAAGTTGGCACAGTTGGATGTGGGTTAACCAGGTGACCAGGCTATGTTGAGGACAGCGGACGTTTTGCCTGTGAACTGACCTCCTGAGGAGCTGCGGCTGCGAGGCTCGTGGTTCTGCATGTGACAGCAGCAGTGACCCAGCTGCTCAGGGATGGTGCCCACTGCAAATACAAACAGTTATTTTTATTGCGAGCTTCTGGACAAGTCCAAGTCATGTCTGGAAGGTGTTATTAAAAAGCTGATGTGCTTAACATGTCTAGACATATCCTTACCGAGAGGTGAGGGGGAGTAGGGCCGGGAGCTGCCGGTGGAGAGACGCCTGCCTACTGCCTGAGGGACATCTGCGGAGCTGGGGGACCCCGAGCCCACCTTGGGAAACCCCATAGGACTAGTGTTGGAGCGCCTCACTGTGCCAGACCTAGAAAACACAAACACACATCACAAAATACATTAAGTATGTACATAAACTATCCCAAGTGCAAGTAAAATGCATTTAGTTTTCAGAGCCATGAGGAAAAGGCTCTGTCTCAATCAACACTGAACTAATCCAGAGTTAAGTAATAAATACATAAATACAATTCTTGGCTTCATCAAGTATTCAGCTTAGCGCTGCAAAGATTATTCAATTAATCGATTAGTTGTCGACTATTAAATTAATCGCCAACTATTTTGATAATGGATAAATTGGTTTGAGTCATTTTTAAGTATCTGGAATCTCTGATTCCAGATACTTAAATGTGAATACTTTCTAGTTTCTTCATATCTCTGTGACAGTAAACTGACTATTTTGAGTTGTGGACAAAACAAAACATTTGAGAACGTCATCTTGGGCTTTGGGAAACACAGATCGATCAAACAACTAATCGATTAATCGAAAAGATAATCGGCAGATTAATTGACTATGAAAATTATAGTTAGTTCCCAGCCCTAATTCAAGCATTCAACTACTCTCTTTCAGGTGATTTCTTTCTTCTCCCTTTTGCTTATTTTGGCCTGATAGTAAATAGTAAAACTTATTTGGCTGCTGAGACAACCCAAGATAACTGCTGCAAGTACTATTGAGAATGAGGACATACGTCACGATTTGGGAGGGGTCTGAGCCCGTCGGCCATGTTTGGGTGTCTACACTATCGGTTGCCAGGGGCAACATTGTACGAGCGAGCGACACAGAGACGGACCTGGGAATTATACTGCAACTGCAACTGTGAGTCACACAGAAGCAAAGCATGTGTAAGAGCATTTGCTGTGCAGATTGCTCATCTCAAATCTTTGACACAAAGCATTTGGTACAAGTACAGAGTGTTGCAAAGTAGCAGTATTTTGTGAGGACCTTATGTAATTACTGAGGTAACAATATACACAATACATAATCTAAGGATTGTGAATCCCAAATCAAATGCCCTGAATACAACTGCAGAAGGCACAGATTGAATAAAAAAGTGCCCTATGGAGATCTCTCAAAATATAAGGAACACCTACATCATCTACATGTGTCCGGTAAACTGTGCTTGATTTGTTATATCAAGAAATTATAGATATTGCAGGTGCACAAAGGCCAAATGTTATTAGTTCCCTTGCTCTTAATGCTAAGTAAGAGCTCATTATAAGAGCTCAACACCAATTACCAGTGCTCGAAGTGGGCCGGTACGCACCGGTACGCAGTACCGGCACTTCTACATTTTACTCTTAAGCGTACCTGCACCTTTTCTTGCGTACCGCTACTTCTCGCATGCAGCCGGTACGCTACCACTGACAGAGAAAGTGTCAGAGAGGCGACCCTAACGTTACATAAACTACACTACCCAGAGGGCACTACGTGTTTACATTTTAGATCTTGACGAATCACGTAAAGGCAAGCAGTCAGCCCACCCTATCAGAAGTTAGCTTCTCCACGGACACTAGTTTGAAAAAGCTGTCAGCCTGACCGTAACAGATTTTTCACTGCTGAAAACCTAGAAACTAAAAATAAGAGTCGAGTTTATAAGTCGTTATGTTGGCCGCCTGGCTTCAGAAAGGTACTAAAGAATGCGTGAGCCAGACACGTCAACAGAGGTCCAAGTCCAACCAGAAACATCAGGAGGTAGCTACTACGGTTCATGAGCTTCAAGCTAACGTTGATGTGAGCGCAACAGCTGGCGTTAATGAGGAGTCTGCCGCTACCAACCTTAACGTTACACCGACGTCAACAGTAACGTGAGTAACGAAACACACGGATGGCCTGACTGTTGGTCAAAGGACCAAATTATGTATTTTTGCTCCACGAACAGCTGGCTTGTTTTTAATGATAACAAACTGGGCTGCAAAACATGATGTAGCAGCATCCCGTCACTAGCTGCCCCGACAGAGAGGGGACTGAAGCTGTTCCCCCTGTCTGTCACACACGCACACACACACACACTCACTGAGAGCATCTGTTTGAGCACCAAATTATTGTTAAAATAAATAGGTTTGATGAATGAATGAAGTTTTTTTTCTTAACATGACTCCAACATATTAGCAAATATAAATCAGCTTATTTGTGTAAAAAATAATATTGATACCAGCCTATATGTAAATTAGTCGCTTAGGCCATCCATAGATAGTTAATAAGGATTCACTGTGCCACATGTATGTTTAAAACATGATTTTTTGAATAGCTTACGCACTAAAGTTATGTAAAGTTGTTTAAATAAATCCATACATTTATATTGTTAATAAATGACAATAAATTGTTGTTGTACCAGCAATATCTCCAAATTTAGTTTTTCACTATAGAAATCTCAAATGTCATGATGATCTGCCAATGCAAGAGAGTACCGGCACCTTTTTTTTCCCACTTCAAGCACTGCCAATTACCCCACATCACACAATCTTAGTATCTGATTACAGGGTGTTATTTGTAAAACAGAGCAAAATTAAGAACCATACAGTATATTAAGAAGTTCTACCTGACATATTCGTGCTCCCTAAAGTGAAAATAACAATACTAACACACAGAAGAGTCTTTGGTAGGTCAAAGGGACGGAGTGTCAGAGCTCTAAATATAATATACTGTATATAATAATCCTCCATGAACAGACTGAAGAGGTAGGATGGCTGAAGAGTGGGACAGCTGAACAAGAAAGGGTGAGGGGGACAGTAACTGTCCTCCAGGATCTAACTACCATGGTTGCACAGAGGTCAGATAAGCATGCTGCTACTACAGAACCATTATGCAAATCCTTATTTTCAGAGCTACATTAAGGAGGAATGTAATGGCTAATGACAAAGCAAGCAAACCACCAGCTGAACACAAGCCAATACAGAAACCAACCCAATAAAACCTTTAAATATTAAACACATATTACATAAAATACAGCTGATTAAAGCCTAGAGTGCCCCTGGTGTTCTCCTTTTCAGACAACAGTAAATAGGAACAACAGAACTAATCTTCCTATGAAACAAGATGCCATCATTCTTTCTTCCTCTGCCCTCCCATCTGCTTTGTCTTCACATAAAACCACCAACAAACCCTCCCAGCAACAGCTTTGGGAAGCCACAAATATAAGCAGGCCCTGACTGTATATGATGTAAATCCAGTGAAACTTTATGGCTGATGAAATAACAGCCTGGGATTTCAGTAACTAGCCACAAAGTTAACTCCCAAAATAAGTGAAACATTAGTCACCAATAAAGATCAACAAACAGGTGCCCCTTCCAGGCGTTTCATTACTAATCACTAAAAAGGTTTATATAATGCAGAGTTAAGTCAGACCCAGCAGAGGCGGCTCTTACCTGGGAGAGCTGTACAGTGTGGCCGTCGGGCTGCTGGAGAGGTTCTGCTTGATGCGCTGGTAGTTGCGGATCTGGGTCGGAACAGGGATGGGGGTGGTCTCAGCCCGTGGGGACACCATGGGGGTCTGTCCTGGGGTGGGCTGCGGCTGCCTGGAGGGAAAGAATGGAGAGACGAGGGCAGTTAGCCAGGCCGCTCGAGGCTGCTGCTGCTGCTGCTTCCAAAACTGCAGGACATCTTGAGTGGTGTCAACACCCATATTAACTTAAATCCCCAAAAGGTGACTGCTTGTTTAATAAGCAGAACATTTAGCAGGACAACTCTAAAATGGAGGGACTTGGTTGCTACAGCCTCGTGTTCTTTGTTTACTACAGTGTGGAGGCAGGCTGAGTTAGTTAAGTTTAGCCTGGCTGATCATGAGGGCAGTCAGTTGGTAAAAAAAGGGGGCCAGGCTTCTATGTAAACACAAAGGCAGCACCAATCAGCTTAAGCTCCTGCTGCTGGGGGCAGGGCTAGAGGCAGGGCCGACCAATGGCACGTGCAAGGAATGTCCTCTGTGTTCAGCAGACACGGGAGGGGAAGTGCAAAGAGGCAGAGCTCATTTGCATTCTTTTGTTATTCTAGAAGAGACAAAATGTTCTCGAACATAAGGTTATGACAGAGTCACCCACAGAGGGCCTTTGCTTACATATAGAATGCAAAAAAAGAGAAGTGGAAGAAATGGCCGTTACAGAGGGGCACCAGTTGGAAACCAGTATTATGTAATGATGTAAAGCCAGGGAGGGTCTACAAGGGAGAGAGGAGGAGGACACGTGAGGCATAGACTAGTCCAGACAAAGAACCAGAGAGAAGTTGCTTTGTTGGATTCCTGCAATTCGGAGATATAAACCTGACCACATGCTGTCCTTCACCACACACTTAAACACCGCTCGAGAAGACGTTTGACACAGAAACCCATAATGGAGGCTTTCTATTTTTTGCCAGGTTGCTAAAAGCTTTATTGATCCCAGTCAAGGCTTAAAATGGAGAGGAATGTATCCTTGTTACAAAAGAGACAAAGAGAATTTGTAGGTCAGTGGAAATGGGAAAAGACTGGATGTTAAAGTCAGTTGCCTCTCAACTGACCTGGATTTTAGCAAGCAGCCCAAGAGAGGGTTTAAAAAAAAAATCTGTCGCTTTTGTTTCTCCTTAGATATCTCTTCCATTTGCTTGCGTTGTCTTTCTTTTTCTAATCGCTTTAATTACAATGATCATCGCTCTCCAGACATCCTACTCTTTCATTCATCTCCTACAGCCTACACTCTGGTCTCCTTCTTCCTCGACTCCAATCAATTTAGGACACGCAGGGCGCAGAGGATGAACAAGGCTGTGATTTAGGAGCTCTTTGAGAGTGTGGCTGGTGTTACTAAATTGCAAGGGACAACTCCTGTAATGAAGAAAAAATTGGTTCTTCCCATGTCAATGGTTAACTAATTTATGTGAGCAGTTGAGAGTTACTGCTATGGAGAAAGCTGTTAAAAAGGAGAGCAGAGGGAGGGAGCATGAACAGATAGAGGAGGATGAGACAGCACAGCAACAAAGACAATGTGCGTGCAATGAAAAAGGGAACAGAGAGGGAAGAGGACAGTTTTGCTTTAGGCTGTTTACACATGCAAACAGGAAAGCAAGGAGATAGAAGAAGTGTGAAGAGTCTGACTGAAGGTTAATAACAAAGGGAGAGGGTGAAAGAACAATAACAAAGACAGTTGCAGGATTTCTGCAAGTTTCAGGGAGCAAAATATATGTATTTAACACTTAAACTTCACTCTCAGCTTAAATTAGGAACCATATACAATATTATTGACAATTTAGAAACAAAGCTGTCCAGGCTATGGGGATAACGTGTAGCTAGTAAGATCTAAACCTGAATTTAAGACAAATTACTTGGAGAATTAAGAAACAAGGTTTCCCTGATGAAATATAGCTGGTGAAAGTTCAAAAACTACTGACTGCTGGACAAGAGGTCAAACTGTGTATTGGGTAAATAGTGAGTATAAGTACAATTTACTAACTGGACTTAAATCTGAAGAAAAAGAAGTCAGTAAATTCTGTCACGTTGGAGAGTGGTACATTTGAGCATGTTTTGATCTTTCAACACATAGCTCAGGCACAATAATAACACAGTTAGTTATTGCAGGCAAATTTGGGGAGTACACAAGTCTATTCTTATCCCACAGCCTCCGCTGTGTCAGGTGTTTTATTTAGCACTGCACCACATTGTTACTTGGCTAAATGTTTGATTCAAAACTCACTCATCATGCAGATTAGGAGGTGGGCAGAAGAATTCACTCATGACGAAAGGACAATTAGTGTGTGTCTGGTGTAAAGCTGACAGGAGGGTGTTTTGCTAATGGTCAGAGGGACAGAAATAGAAAAGGAAGCCTCGCTGACTTAAAAACACATGAAGAATAGATGACGTGACCTTACACACATACACATGATCTCAAGGATGTGTGTGAAATGGAATCTGACTCACAGCATCATTTCACACTTCCATTGCATAGTCAGTCTATTTTTTATTCTGACTCATGTCAACATCTACTTCATACTCCATGAACTGTCTGATTCCTTAGTGACGCTGGGCTACATTTAAAAAATAATACCGCATCTGCAGCATCCACAAAAGACATTTTGACCAAATGACCATGACCAAATAAACAATCAAAGCTAGCAACATCAGCTTTTTTTTGTTAATCACAGCAAGGTGACAACAAGATACATAACCCACCATAAAATCACAATCTTTTTATACTTTCTTGCACAGATTCATTTTAGAAGGTTGGTAGGCAGGTTTTGTTACCTTTGGACAGAGCCAAACTAGCCGCTTCCCCCTGTTTCCAGTCTTTATGCTAGGCTTAGATTAATGGCTAGTGCTCAGCAAGAAAGTGAGCCTATTTAAGCGTATATAATAAGCGTATTTCACTAAAAATCTATTTCTTTGTTTGTAGCTTTTAGAATGGGTTTATTATAGCCCTGTTTCCATCAGGCAGTTACAGTACAGTACCTTAGAACCATACGTCGCCCGTACGGACATGTACCTAAACACTAGATCTGTTTTGCGTTTCCACTGCAGACAGTACTCTAAAATGCAGGCGGAATTGTTAACGGATGGTAAGACCTGTGTCAACCACATACACACGTAGCGTGTTATTTTTTCCTCATGCATTCATTGTTCAGACGTGCGATGGAAGCCGTGGACAGCCATGCGCTGAGAAATGAGCTGAAAACCTTTTTATTTCTCAACGCTCCATCCAGCTCTATTTCCTCTTCACTGATGATGTAGAGAAACATCTGCACCAATCAGACTACAATGTTTCTAGCTCCACCTTTTAGTATCGGATCAGTGTGCAGATACCTCAGAGGGGTAACGAAATGGAGCAATTCAACTGGTAACATCCACACCTTTTGACAATGGAAATGCAAAAATAACCATTCTAATGTATTACGAACGAAACTGAATCGGACTGCTTGGTGGAAACGAGGCTATGGCGCTCTAAGCCTTATGAGTCATGTTGTTTGTCAAGTACATTGTGTGAGATTACTCGGGTGTTTTCAAAACGTTTGTATTTCTGTACAATATCCAAACCTATCTGGTTGATAGCATTGTACTTACCCTCCACACATGAGGAAGTCACTGGACGTCCGACGAACCACTCCCATTGGCTGGTCATCTGAGGAGAGAGAAAGAAGGAAAAAAAAGAATGATGAAGGGGCATCAGGCTTTACTAATGTATGTATAAATCAGCAGAAATTAGGCCTCAGGCACTCAGTATGTCAGCTGACACTTCCAATGCTCTTTGTTCATTGAGTGGAGGACTAGCAGGTGTGTGTGTGTGTGTGTGTGTGTGTTGCAGCAGGTGCAGAATATGAGGGTTCATTTTACCAGTCAAGAGGGTAAACCTACTGTTTGTGAACTGGTGTCTACAGTTACAGCATGAAATGGTGAGCAGCTGTCTAATTTACTGGCTGTGGATTTGGTAACATCTGAGTGTGTTTGAGCATGTGTGCTGTACTTGGCAATGTACCAACAACCAATCAAATTACAGAAACAATACTATTTTCAACCAATTATATGAAAGTATTTTAAGAATAGACAGCCCACTTAGCAAAATAGGCACAGGCAGGGTTGGTTGAGCTGGCTAAACACACCACCATAGGTTATATAGGAGGCCCAAGCACTCCCTCGTAGGAAACCTTTTTGGGATGGAAAGCAACAGTTTACCTGTCACAACAACCTTAAAAGGAGCTTGGCAGGCATTACATAACAGACAGACACGCAACAGAACTTGTGACTGATTGATGTTGTGATACTGTATATAATGATATCAACTGATATGAAAAAATATCCTGTTGAAAAAATTCTGCAATATTGCCCAACCCTACAGATAATATTTCTGCATTTTTCACAAAAGAAGTTAAGGAAGCCAAAGAGATGATCTCCCTTTCAAATAAATTTAGGACAAATACAGCAGAAATACAGTAGCATCAATACCAATAGAGTACTTCACTTGATAACCTTTTTATTCCTACTTCGATAGCTATCATGTGAATGGAAGCATTCAGTTGCGCAAAATGCCACCACCAGTCCTCAAAAAAATACATTTTGAAAGTGTACAAATTACTTGCAAATGTTTTGGTGGCATCTTGGCACCCTGAACTGCAAACTCCATAAAATACACCCTGCTCGACTTCACCACACCACAGACTCACTGTATGGCTTGTAGCTGTTGCAGTAGTGAGGCAAAAAATCGTCACAATAAATCGATTATTTTGGGTTATTTTGGCCGATACGTTAAAAAAAGGTGTTGGGTATCCATACCCAGCCCTAAAGTACAGTATGTGTGTTGGCACTTACAGCTGTCAGTAGAGATGTGAGGCACCAGGACAAAGTCGTCAGTGTCACTGGACGAGTTTTTACTGCTGGTGCTCCCTGCAGACTCTTTGGACAGCTGCAGGAAGTTGGGTGGACCGAGCGGAGGGGATGACAGACCATCTTCTGCTAGTGTCTGCATGTCTGGGAGAGACTGTGTTCAGAGAGAGAGAGAGAGAGAGAGAGAGAGAGAGAGAGAGAGAGAGAGAAAGAAAGAAAGAAAGGGAAAGAAAGAAAGAAAGAGAGAGAGAGAGAGAAAGAAAGGGAAAGAAAGAAAGAAAGAAAGAAAGAAAGAAAGAAAGAAAGAAAGAAAGAAAGAAAGAAAGAAAGAAAGAAAGAAAGAAAGAAAGAAAGAAAGAAAGAAAGAAAGAAAGAAAGAGAGGATTAAGTTGTAGTGTGCCTCCTGAATGATGCAATTAAGGCTTCCAGGCTGGGCAGTGCTGCCAAACTAATATAATCACCATGTTACAGAGAACACTGACATCCTGGGAAATTAACTTGCCCTGCATTCCCACTGCTGCTGCAAGATGAGATCTGCCACTGTGCAAGGAGATTGCTATAACTAGACTTATTAGTGGCAGTGGCTTCAACACATTCACTTGCAGGATTTACAATAATAGAACATAAGTAAAAGGGGTAAAATGGGTCTAGGTAATTTGGCCTATTAAAAGTATAAATGTTTTTTATCGAGGGTTCATTTATTTCCCTTTTTGGACACAATGTTTTACTTTTCAGGCATTGTTTGTAATGTAAGAAGCACGCAGGCACAATAGGAGCACAACGGGGAGGCATGGTTAATATTGTATTACCTTTGCCTGATTGTAAGTGTAATCCCCTTTGAATGAGGATTTATAAAGTAATATTAAACTCACAGGAGGGGAGTTGTAGCGGATGCATGGGGAACTGCCACAGGAACTGTCCGTCACTGCATTAGAGGTGCTGGGGACCGGCACTGGACACGCTGAGGGGAATAAATACAGGATTAACCATGTTTTCAAGTTGGATGATGTGAAAAAGTGTGGTTCAGTAAGTTATTTTGCTTGGGAATGTGACCTTTGTGCTTACATTTTTTGATGGTGGATGACGGCTCCAGGAAAGGATGGCTGAAAAACGCGTCTGCAGAGTGAGGGGTTAGAGGGACAGAACAGATCAGAGAGGTTTTTAACAAACATCAAAACAGATCTCAGAATGTGTGAAAACCAAACCTGAACAATAATTTATCATTCTACGTTTAAAGACATTACTAATATGTTAGTACCACTGACCAAAGTCCATCCTGTCTTTCTGGTTCCTCTGCAGCAGACCAAGCAGAAGGTCACCAAGTTGCTGGGATGTCTCCCTTGGGATGCTGGGTAATGAGAGCATGGGGGCATTAATACCTTGTTTCTTGTGGGGTGCCTATAGACTGTGCAAAGAAACAATCTTACAAGTTTGTTGCATGTCCCACTGTGCGAGATGGATCTAGTAAAGTCTTGCTCGCAATCTGTATCAGACTGTACGACTGTAATTTTGAGGCCTGTCAGATGATGCTACAGTATGAATATCTGGTAAATTGTAGCCCTCCGGTGTAAATAGGAACAAGACTAAGAGCCTACAGCTATACTAGTGACTCTGTGAGGCTGTACTAAGGCACAGCGGAGCTTTGAGCTAAATGCTAACCTCATGTTAATATGCTCATAATGACAATGCTAATTTTTGCATTGGTGAGATACAGTATTTCAGTCTGGACCAAAGTGGTGGCTCTAATGACTAACATTGCCATCCATAGGGTCCTGTTACTACCATGGCTAAAAGGAACAGATGCAAGCAGAGAAATATTATGGTATTATCCCTCTGCACTGGTCTTAAAGATTTTACCACAATTTATTTCCACAATTGTCACCTTTCATCTGGGACACCCCAAATCACACACTGTAAACTTAAAGCAAAAAACAAGAGGTTCTGTGGCTTACATAGGTTGTAGATTCTTGTTCTTCTCATAGAACATCCTCAGGTCTTGGGGACTATTGGCCTTCAAAATATTAATGTAGAAATTAGATGCAAACACATCAACAAAACACATCTGTTACTGTTACTTTTTTTTGTGTGCACAATATTAACCTGGAATGGTGGCTTGCCGACCAGACACTGGTAAATGACAGTCCCTATGCTCCACAGGTCGGCCTTGGCATCATAGTTCTGGGACATGATGACCTCTGGGGCCTGAGGGAGGAAAGGCCACAAGTAAAGATCAAGAGCAGGGAGAGTTATGCAACATACAGCTGAGAAAGCTGACAAGTCATTTTAAAATGACTGACCTCAGCTGCAATTCTAGACACGCATAAAACATACACAGTAAAACAAACTGACCATGTACATGGGTGACCCACATAGTGTGGCTGCCATCATGTTGCTCTGGAGGTACCGTGCAAAGCCAAAGTCAGCTGCAGAACAGAAGCATGAAACAAACCAGTCAGTACATGTGTGTTTTTATTACCAGCAACATAAACCACTGTTGTTGGACTCTGGAGAACACTGGGAACATAAAACTGTCTTGACTTACACTCAAAACAGAGCTAAGGCAGTGATGGAAAATGCCATCAGTGTTGTCGTCAAGAATGCATTCATTACGATACTCTAGTTGCCAAAATTGATGTGTGGATATCATAATATCTACTTGTTTGACAGTCAAGGTTATGTACACAAACATTTTGGAAAATAAAAGTACCCAGGGCACATTTTGTCTCATTCTGCTTCTGACTAAACCTACTTTATTGTACAAGTCATATTATTTGGCTTCTGAATTTGAAGGTTGGACCAACTAAAGGCAGCATGACTTTTAAGAAGCTGTTATATATATTGTATACAAATATTTTGTTACTTTGTAAATTTAGATTCAGAAGATGCTCTACATTGTTTTTATTTCAACCCTGTGACACAGTAACAGTTTGTCTGTCAGATAGTTTAACAGTTTAATCTGTAGACTTTGTGACTCCTGTTGTATTTCAGTAGAACAATATAAGCTTTCTCACAGACAAATGTAGATAACTCTCCTTGTAGAATAAATAAGAAGAGTACATACAGAAAGTCAAAGTTAATTAGGTAAAATATAATTTTGCCATTACAAAAAAAACAGTCAAAAGGTGGGTAATACACTACATATGGGTCACTACAAAACACTAAGACACACTACACACAGTATGTAAAACGTTTTAGTCCAATAAAGGACTTTTTTCCATTTAATTCTGTCACCTATTTTGATGCGGATGCCACTGATGTTGGACTTCTTGCGACCCACATACGACAGCAGGATGTTCTGTGGTTTCAGGTCACGGTGGATGATTCCTTTGCTGTTGAGGATGCGCATGGCAGCAGCAATCTGCTGGAGGAAAACCCTCAGTGTGTCTTCTCTCAGTGTCCCCTTAGCTAAAGAAGAGGAGAGATAAAGAAATGACAATGACTGAATGAAAACAACAACAACTAAACAGTTTGTTTACAAGGAAACTCCGCAGGGCACCTTTTAGCAATTCTGCTCATTAAGATGCATGTTCTTGTCTGTTGTTTTCCTGGATAACTGTCTTAAGGCTGGCCTATTGATCTTATTCAGGTGCTTCCTGCTGCCTAATGAAGCACATTAAATTACCAGTTTCCTTGGTTTGCACTCACAAGATGCAGAGTCAAGATTTAAATTTATTATTTATTAGCCAACACTCCACAAAACTGCTTATCAGCCTCACTTGATTCACGCCCATATTTAGCACATTATAGTAATAATCCGGAGTTAAATAGTGTAAATTGAGGCAGTGAATGTTCCTATTCCCTGGTGGTAGTGAAAAAGTCTAATCCGATGTGAGACTAAGAGGATTCCTCTCTCTCTCTCTCTCTCTCTCTCTCTCTCTCTCTCTCCCCCTTCTCGCTCTATCAAGCCATTGTGATTACAGTGAAGGCATTAATTAAACTAGTAAGCTTATCAACATGAATCTACGATTTGGGTGTTTGTTGCTCTATGCCCACCACAGTGGACCAACATCATCTAACATGTAACAGTTGTGTAAGTAGTAGAAGCATTCACTTTTGAGATCCTCTTATAATGGAAGATAATCGCTACCTACGCACTGTTCACAGACAGTTGGGTATAACACTGTAAACAACCACTATAACCCCCCAGGTTTCATTTCACAACCACCAGTGTTACTAAAGCAGACTCCCGGACCAATCTGTCTGATTTGTCTGACCGTGACCCATTCTGTAAACTACGAATGTGGACATGTGGGGCGGGCACGTTATGCAAAAGAACAGTGATAAGGCTGCTGTTCCAGCAACACAATCAGTGTTTTTATGGAACAGGAGGTGGAACCACCTGTGGTTATCCAACAGATGTATTGGCAAAAATATTTGAGATTCCAAAAGCCAACCTGATTTTAACTCTATGAAACTATTCACAGCAACTATGTTAGCACATTATGAGTGTTCAGTGAGGTTTGACTCTCTTTGAGCATCTATGTCCAATGTAGTGAGTTCACCATTCTGAAGCTCAAATGCTGTGAGATCAGATTGGGTAACAGACACCCTGAAGTGTTCAGGAGAACTGTTCAGTTTTGTATCCAAATGAAAGATGTGCATTGAAAAACAAGGACATTTTGATGGTTTATGGTAGCTACTGTATATGGATGCCATTTACTAGATTTTCGGATCTTTTAATACATGTGACGTGGTCAGCCACATCACATGTGTTAAAAGAAAGGGCTTTAGGTAAAAGCTCAGGACGAAATCTTGTAAGTGGACCTTGAGTTTATATTTTTTTTAGTCAAACTGTATTTCCAAGGTCAAGAATTAACCTACAAGCTCAATTATAAAACAAACAGGTATTTATCAATATCAACAGGCAGTGGTGTGCTGGCATCTTATCACTAAACTACAAGTACAAACACTTTGTAAACAGTATTTAAAGGTCCAATATGTAATATTTGTACTGTAATAAATCCAAAAATGACACCAATGCCTCATCAGATATTAAGGAAACATGTTAAGCTGAAATACGATCTTTTCCGACAACAATGCTAAAGTCAGTATTTTTTCTTTTTGAAATTTATGATCCGTGACGGAATTTATGTTTATGTTTTGGTCTGTGTGTTGTTATCAACTGCCCAGTTTGACAGCCAGGCCGGGTTGCCAGATATAACTGTAAACAGGTAAACCCAGCGCGCTACAGCTGTAATGTTAGTACAGCCATGAAAGCAGCAAACGAACGAACGGGATCAACGGAGATAGTTCTACCCGACATTAAAAACAGCATGTTTCTAACAATTGCTTGACCAGAGACGTAACAAACCCCGGGTTAATATTGGAGATGTATTTGAAAGATGGAGACAGCTTACAGCCCAAAAGGAAACCCAGTTGGCTAATTTCCTCCTGAACAGGTAAGTATTAAGCTTCAGGCTAATTTATCACAGCTACTAGGGACGAGCACTTTATGTCAATTCAACATTTGTGTAGTCACATTGAATTATATATCTAGAAACACGAGTTGGTTACTTGCAAAAACAATTGAGACTCAGCCGGTAACTGGTCGTGGCTAACGCTGCCATTCTAACCCTGCTATATAGCTAACGTTACTGGAGGACCATAGCTGGCCACGGCCATAGCCCGCCGTAGGTGAGTTATTTTAAGTCAAGAGGGGGGCTGTAAATCCAGAAGAGAAGACCGTTAGTTAGCAGTGTGTTTAGCGTTTGTTGCCGTACTTCTAAGACAATAAAGTGTGTATTTCAGTCGGGTGGAAAAGGACGACAAGGTAGTGTTATATTTAGCGGTTCCTATCGTAATTCTAAGCCAAGGAAGTGTGTCTGTCTGGCGTGTGTTGAGGACGGCGAGGTTGTGGGTTTTTTGGCGGTTCCTACTGTAATGCTAAGCCAAAAAAGTGTGTCTGTCAGTTGGGTACAGAGCTCCACGTGAGCATGGGCTTCTATGACTGTCAATAAAGCGAGTATCTAACGTTAGCTACTCCGCTGTGCTGTGAAGTATGTCTGGCTATGTGAGACAAGCATCTAGTAACATTGTTGTGGATGCTGCGGTCTCAGCCTGGCAACCTCCGTGAACTTCGAGTCTGGGGAGGAGGGGCGGGGGAGACGACTCTCTCCAGTATTTTGAATTTGAACTGCAGTAACTATTTTAAACACTAGCTTTCAGTATTACATATTGGACCTTTAAGTATTATTGTAGTGAAACGTTTTTGGAAACTTTTCTTTAATCAATGTTTTGTTTAATGTCTATCTTAAAAGACTGTTACAAGTGTTTGAGAAAGATACACTTTTATTTAATCCTAGGGTCAATCCTAGGACGCAATCAGGAATGTCTCTCACTCCAAGAATTACAAAATAAATGGCTTTAATAACTCTGTCTGTTACCTACACTGCAAACACATAAGCATAACACTTGACATTTTTTTCAACTTGCAACTTTAGACCCAAGCTGTCAGAGTGAGACACCCTACGCCCATGATGTCACTGACAACATAAGGTGGCTATACTCCAGTGGTAATGCAAAACTAGTGGTTGAAACATTAAAGTAATGGGAGCCATCTCTAGGAGTGTTTTTGCTACTTTCTGGGGGTTCTGAAACATGTAAAAGAACTTCCAAACATCACTTTTACTGTCCATTATGTATCATTCCACCTTAAGCTGACTTGTTGCTCTATGACCAGAAATGCTGACCTTTGTTATAAACCATCACAGATGCATAACACTGTGCTGACTGGCTCTGAAACAGAGAAGGAATCTTTTGTATAAAGCTGTAGTGGTTCCCACACACACATCCCCCACATGGAAAAAAGAAAGATGTATAAATGTTCACTCATAGACACACACTCTTTAACATCCCCACATGATACAGAGTTACATTATTCCGCAAACTATTCATCACACATGGATAATAAATGCACAATCACACATTCCCACACATACACTCCTAATAGCTGCAGTCACATGGCTTTTCCTCCTCTGCAGCATTAGTAACTTTGTTTTGATGAACAGTAATATGTGTGTGTAGACAGATTAGTGTGATGCTTACCTTGCAGATAGTCGGCAAGATCACCTCCATTACAGTACTGTGAGTGGGGAGACAAACAATCAGCAATGACTAAATTCAGTTTCAACAATGTCAAGCTGTGAAGCACATTTTGGTATTATTCGTGTGTATCTGTGTATATGTGCATGAGGGTTTGTTGAAATCCTAGCCCAGATAATGGCAGGCTCATATATGTATATGCTAAAAGACTGTAGCTTTATCTGTGCTGACAATCTCTGCTAGAGTGAAGTTAGTTCCCAAGAGGAACAACAAGAACAGACGGACGCAGAAAGTCTGCTGGCCGCTAGGCTAATTTATGCATTGTAAACACTGAAACACTGCAGCGCTATGCCATCCATCTCATCTCAGCTGAGAATGTCTGGCTGAGTCAAGTTATAACAGAGCAGTTTGATGTGTGCAGAGGTCTATGTTGTTACACTGTAGCAGCCTGGTTTCATTTTACGGCGATTTAATGAAGGTAAACACAGTCAACAGTCGTGCGTAACGACATTGCGCTCTGGCGCTGCACTGGCTGGGTGATACAACAACACTTGGAAAGAGTTGCTAGACAGTAGACACCACTAGGAGACAGATAATTAAACAGTCAAAAGGATTCTAATTTCTACACCAATAACACTAAAAGCCACAAACTACGACCTTCCTCCCTCTGTCAAGAACAAAAAAAAAACTGTTGCTCAACTACCTGACCTCAATTTAACTCTAGCTTTTGCTGATCTGCATCCAACTTCTGTGTATTAAGGCTCTGGTTGACTTCACTTTCATAAAATTAATTCAGCTAAGGCTTAGCAAAAGCTTCACGCTTTAATGGGTAAGACTGACAGTGTCGGATCACAGAGAGGTATGCAGTTAGCTATCTATCATGTTGCCATGCTGTTTGGCTCGCTTACAGTTTACATGCAAGTTAACTGAGACTGATTTAAACTATGCATGAAGCTGCATGTTGGCATACTGCTGCACTAAATGTTCCAAGACAAACATCTTCCTTTGCTTCAAAGTGTTCAAAGGGCACAACATTCTCTTCATTACATTATCATTTACACCTGGCTCAGTGCACTCATCTCTTCATAACACAGTCATCAGATACTTCGACCAAGACAAGCTTTTTCCTGCTAAGCAAAACATGAGGCATCAGCATTGATTTAGCCAGACTACGGTCCATGTTTCAAAGTGCAGCAAGGGCATGTGTCCCTCAATATTCCATAAACCATACGATAGCTGAAGCAGATTTAAAATATAACTATGAAAATCCATGTATCTAAAACAACCAACTGCCTGTCTTGTCTTTTACCTGTCAGCTTTGATATACTGTAGAACAGTCTAAACATAGAACAAACCAGATTTTAAGCAAAGCCTTTCAGGGAACATTATTCCTAGAAAACAGAGGGGTGTATTTTCAGTGAACTTGAGGTGCAGTAACGTGAGGTTTGTTTTCTACCATGCAGCCAGCTAGGAGTGTTGCGAAACGAGCAGAGAAAGTTGGGGAGGATGCAGAGGGTGAGGTCAGCAAGCTAAGAAAGAAATTATAGACACAATGTAAAAGAAAACAAGAGAGGAAAAGGCAAGGGGAAAGACTGACAGGGAGGGGGGAGACAGCAGTAAAGCCTGCCAAAAAGGGGAAGAACACCTGCTGACAGCCAGTGTTGAACCATTACATAATGTATGTCATCACTTATGTTACTTTTAATAAAGAAAGCATTGTAAAGTAACCAATTACTTTTTAGAGTAACAAAGTAACAAGTTACATTGAAAACAAACTGTTCCCAACACATGTGACAACACATGAGAAGAGGATATAAGCTCTGACTCATCAAATATCCAGACAGTCACGTTTCTATACTTACCTCCATGACCAGAAAAACAGAGTTGGGTGTTTCCTGGAAGAGAAGAGACACAGAATTAGTTTCACAGAATTACAGAAGACATTTATCCTGAGGCAGTTGTGAGCTCAATCACACCGCCATAAGAAAACAGCCACTAGAAAGAAATCCATATTACACACCCACTTGCTATTTTTGATAACCTTCTGAACATGTATTTTTGTCTCATGAAAATGCAATTTAAAGCTTACACTGCTAATAGTTAACAGAAAATGATCCCCAGTCAACGTACAACATTGTATCCACATTGAGTAAATAAATACGGAGACAAAAACACTACGGGGGAGATGAAGGAATCTGCTTGTACATGGAATGAACAGGAACAAATGAGCTTCAGTTCCCATTAGCATTTATAGCTAGCAGAACACAACAACAAAAAGTACTGCATATTTTCCACAGCATTAAAACCATTCCATATATAAACAAATACTAGGTTAGTGTGGTCGGACCACGAGCTACAGCACTGTGCCACCATGCAAGTCAACCGACGTGTGACCCCACGGTAATGGGTATGTTTGTTTGATGGGTAAGTAGCTCAGTCTTTGCAAATCCTATACAGCGTCTTCTCCAATTGGGGCAGGTGGTAGTGGGGGATGGGCCACCAGTATCTATTCGGTGAGTTGGGGGGGGGGGGGGGGGGGGGGGCAAAGGGGTTTACATAATGAGGAGGTGTAAGTGCAGTGTAATCTGGAGAAGAGGGGGGATGAGAGTAAAGTGTCACAAAACACACAGACGTAGATGCTAGCGATGAATGACCATCGTCACTGAAGACGACACAACGTCAGAGAAAACCGAGACCAACAAACAGCAGAGAATAGCTGCTGCCTGGAGAAACCTTCATTGTATGTTTTGGCACTTTTACATATTGTCTCTGGCAGCTGCAGTTGCCTCAGTTTGGTTTGTTGCCTAATTGCTAAAAAGTGAGATGAATTTCAAGAGGCAGGTGGTGACAGCACCACACAGGGCAGTCTTTGTTTACGAGGACTTAAGAGGAAGTAGCAGCTCACAGTTATGAAAGTGTTGAGTGCCTGAACTGTTTACATGAACAAATGTTTTCTAGAAGGTACTGTATAAAAATCGGTGGACTTCGGACATTTGATGGCTCGATGCCAGATGAGGGCTGGGCTCCAAAACATTCCCTTCCAGCACAAAATATTCCAAAAACAACTATGATATAAATAGCCTCTCTGTCGTCATTTCCTTGTCACACTCATGTACCGTTAGAAGCTGTTTCACAGGAAACCAAATCTACAGACTGGACAGAAGGATGAAAGGGTTTTACTATCCTGAGATATGAAAACTGACAACACAATATAGACACAAAAACACACCGGACTGCCAAGAGTCCATGTGAGCCAAATCAGCACTGTGTCTGGTTAGTCGTTTAGTTATTGCGTCACACTCCAGCTCCAGGAGTGGTTATGTAACAATATGGGGGATGGGATATGGTACTACTGGGGAGGGGGGAGGTAAAGCATTTGTGGTGAGCCTGGTGTGCGTTTGTCACGCAAGCGACAAGCGTAATCTGGGGTATTCTGGGTGAACTGGCGTCATTTGAGAGTTACAGTAATTCTGTGCTTCGACAACAGATTCACAGAATGACAGGACTGTCAGTGACAGAGGCAAGAAAACAGTAATTATGTTCTGGGGACAAAAGGTCAGGATTGCTTGTTGATTTTCAGTGTGACTCAATCTTGGGTAGAGAGGGGAGGATGTTTATTATTTTGCAGGTGTACAATTTGTTCTTAAACAGATATGCTGATATGTACAGTACACAGAAGAAATGTGAATAGAAAGGAACAGAACATCCCCATAAAAGTGCACTAGGCTGCCAGAATGTAATGATGCACTTTCATGCACATGAAGAACCAAGACAGTAAAATTCAGAAATTTGAATGTAATAATTTCATGCAAAACTTTCTAAGGCCCATATTTGAGTTATGGTCCTCGAAAAACATTTGTTATGCAAGAGAAGAGATGTACAGAAGATCTCCTGAGTGTTTGCTCATGCATATGTGCTGATAAAACATGTTTTACAAGGTCTGTCTGTCTGTCTGTCTGTCCGTCTGTCTGTGCGTGCGCTTCAGTGAGCAGTAACAGTGTTTTCCTCTGAGCTTTTCAGCCCCAGCCAGTTAAATGTCTGGAAAGCAAAGCTCTGTAAAGGAATGTGGACAGAAGTTCGCAATGCAGGTTTTCTAGGAAAACTCACCAAGCTCCAAAAATCCCCTCTAAAAGTATTCAAGAACATTTACTGCCCCTCTTTTTTCAACCCCTTTTTAATGTGATTCCTGCCTCAATACCTTGTGTAATTAGAACATGCACACGCACACGCACGGCTGGGGCCCCTCTCCAGGTCAGAACACAATGTTCCAACATCAACTTTTGTGAAGATTAGCTCACAAAACACTTCATAAACAAACCTCAACCCCCCTCTTCCTCGGTTTACCTTTACACCAACTTTTATTCCCACCAATTTCTTTATGTTTCTGTTCGGCAATGTAATAATAACAAATATTGACCCACACACTATGCCACTTTGTAAACATGTATTGTCATCTTCATCCTGTGTAAATAATTTTAATAAGTTATTGTACGTTTACTGTCTGAGTTTCTTTTTTTTTTTTTAATGCTGATGGAGAGACAAAGTAACCTCCATGCCAAGGAATAAAGCTCGAAAGCTCTGGAAAAAGATAGAAGATGAACATTGAGTTAAGATTATTTTGTCAAAGTGCTGGCTCCAGAGTCTGTATGTGCTCCTTCCAGCGGAGGTGTGGGTGTGTTTATCTGTGCTATAGAACATAACCGCTGTGAAACAATCAGATACACAAAACGAAATAAACAAATAGTGAATATAACTACTTATGTATAGTTACATTATTATTAATAGCATGTGTGGTAGGCTATTCATAATTATTTAAAGTGCCCATATTAGGAAAAAAAACACTTCTTCTGGGATTTGGGGTGTTATTTTGTGTCTCTGGTGCTTCCACGCGCATACACACTTGGAGAGAAAAACATCCATTCTGTTTTGGGTGAGATACGGGTTTCTGAATGTGTCCTGCCTTCAGTCTCCGGGTGAGCTGGTCAAAATCTGCAGGGCCGTCTACATCATCGGCCGAAACATGTGGTGTGTGCTAACGACTTTAGTTAATACCACATCAGCTAGCTGTTTCTCCAACTTCGGTCAGTACAGGATTAGCTGGGAGATTTCTTCTAATCGAGGGCGCACTTCCAACTTTGCGTGGAATACCTGCAGACAAGGGACATGTAAGTAGTTCTATACAATTTATTTTGTGTGTTTGTGTGTTATATCAGTGTTTTGCCATTGAGAACGAGGTGGCTAACCGCTAGCAGCGGTAGCTTCTAGCCAGTAGTCCTTACCTAGCTACTGCGCATGTTCGACTCCCAACAAAGATGGGATAGAAGTGTGATGCCTCACTCTGTAGCTAAAACAGAGAGCTCAACACACAGGGTCAAAAGAGGAGCTGCAGCAATGTGCAGTACAACAAAAATATGGTGTTTTTTGAAAATGTAACCATGTAAACCTATTCTGGGACAACCTCTAAATGAACCTGAAAACGAGCATGACATGGGCACTTTAAAAGCACATTTTTATTTGGCAGTTCGGGGGAATTTCAAATTCTGGCCACCTCGATGACTGCTTGGTTAATGATTTTTCAATGTAAAAACAAAAAACAAACCTGTTATCTCTGTTGCCAGTTCACAAAAAATCCAAACAGCAAAGCAGTATTTTGCAGCATGAGCAAGAAAGAAAGAAAGAAAGAAAGAGAGAGAGCCATAGAATCCTGACACAAGACACCTTATAATTAGCCAGTCTACCTCACACTGCTGCAGCTTGCTTAACATTAACATCTCCATGAAGGAGGACAGGGAGTCGCTCAGCTGTGTGCTTAAGACTGTCATTAAGAGAAGGAGCTCCTCCAAACTATAGCCGGCATTCTGTCATGGGTGCACATGCTCCCACATCCAGCACTGCAGTCTTTTGTCAACGCACAGCTATTCTGAGAGTAATTCATATAAGCAGCCTGAGGTTGACTGTAGTATAAAAGCTGGCAGAAGCAAGTGTACACAAAGGGCTATATAAAGTTTTATAAAGTAAAGTTTTAAACATTAAAAAAAGTAACGCTTTAAGCTACTGGTCATATCTTCTTACGAATGAAATTGAGTATGTGCTTAAACGTACAATATGTAACTTTCTGCCGCTAGGGGTCTCTCAACTAAAACAATGGATTGTAAACACGGACTTTTGATGACGTTGGTTAATTGCGTGGAATTATGGGAGTTGTAAACAACTTCGCTGATTAGAATGCATCTGTTCACGGACAAGTTTAGCCACCCATTCAAATGTATTGTTCAGCAGCAGGACATCTCCAAGCTGCCCGGTGTTATGTGCCTTCTGGTTTTTCCAGCTACTGGTTTCCGAGACTGTCCAGATGCCGTGGAAACCTATCAGACTACCCACGTCGACAGATTCGCTACATATTCATAAACATTTTACTGGCCTTTGCATGTCGCACCTCAATATAAACTGTCCTGAACTGAGTATCTGAACAGTACATGACTACAACATTCTACAGCGGGGAAAATGTGTTTTAAAAGTAAAAATAATTAGGATGAGCCGTGTGGCGCTGGATTCGAACCTCCCTCAGCAAAAATAACAACACACAAGCCCGCTTCACTCTCCACTACACTATCAGTAATCACATTACTTCTCTGGAGAGTGACATGACTTTGTTTCATCTCAGCAGGCCATGAATCACCGTTTACCCGAGTATTACGAAACAACAGGTTACCTTGATTTAGGCTTAAAAACATAACTATATCGTGCACTCTAACTAATATATATATATATATATATATATATATATATATATATATATATATATATATATATATATATATATATATATATATATATATATATTTATATATTAACATTTGTTACAGCTGTCTTTTATAGGGGTTGGCACCAATTAGGCAACTTGTCTGTTTAAACCAAATTACTAATTGAGTGTTTTCTAATAAAAGGAAACACAGGACATACGTGGATGTTGATTGTTATGCATATTGTGACACTCTCAAACGCTTTTTATTTGTAGTATCGCTATTCTACCACTAGATTCTGTTTGTAAGCATGGCCAGAGCTGTGCTTATAGTTACACACATTCCTAAGTGTAAGTACAAGTTGGTAAATTCCACACTTTGCGTGGCAATGTTCTTATGCATTACATACACACTCACACACACACACACACACACACACACACACACACACACACACACATCTGTGCGTACACACGGTTGATAAATGAGGCCCCAGAAGTCCTGAAAAAGAACTGTGATCATTTTGTTTTGTTGTGCATTCAGCATAGAACAAAAGAAGTGCTGAGGTAGTACTGTGGGGTGTTAACGTATTATGTCACAATGTGATGTTGCGTGAATGATCACCTCTATTGTGAAACTAAATCAAACATGAACATAAGCAGTTCTAATCAGTGTTAATTCAGTGTTTAGATGAAGACAATGCAGTCTAGTCTACAGTATATGTGCTGGTATACAAGAGTAGCAGCAGCAGTGTGAAGAGAAACATAGTCAGCTGTCGTATGAGCCTGAGTGGACTTAGCCAAGATTATAATTTAGATTTGAGGTTAAACAATACAGTAAAGCATAGCTGAAAAACGGTTTCATGACCAAATCTAACTGCTGTCCAAATGTAGGAAATTATTTAATGGACAGCCATTTAACGGTGTCTACAAAAGAAAAGTAAGTAAGTAGAAAAAATCTAAAATACAGGCTATGCGTGACTAGACAGTTGCACAAAGCAGCTCGGGTTACATTTCCTGTTCTGTTGGGTTAACCCAGTCATGTACTGTAGCACATGGTACCACCACCACCAGCAACAACAACAACAGCTGATGATGCTGGTTAAGAAGCTAACTAGGGATTCAAGACAAAGTGTTTATAAATGGCAATGTGAAAACAAGAAACTGGAAAAAGTGAGATAAATTACAATCAGAAGTGGGGTAAAAGTGGCAGGTGCCAGTTGGTCTTGGTTACCAAAGGGCTTAAAACAAACCAGACTCTATTGATAGTCACCAAGAGAGGAAATGCACACTATTACACTGGCTACCAACAGACGGCCCATTGCTGCAGGGGACCGAAAAAAGAAATGCCAGCTGGTAAGAAAAAGACACAGGGAGACACTGTGCCTAAAGCAGTGCTAGACCAGCCTAGTGAATGTTACAGGCAACAGAGGCTGTGGTGACAAAAAGCAGGCAAACAAAATCAAGAAACAAAGAGAGGAAGTGCATGAAGAAACTTACTAAAGCCACACAATTGATAAAGTGGGCTTTGAGGGACTGAGAATTTATCAAAACAAATACAACAGCAGCATCTTAGTGTCTGGCTGGTGCCAAAACCACAGTGTTCCTTGATTTAATGGTTAGGTGACCGGCTAAATACAGTGATCGAGTCCACTCTTGATATAAAGGCTTTTATTTTGGGGAAATATATATTTTATTCCTAAGGCATTCAAAGCGTTATGCTAATTAACCTTTAGCCTAATAAATAGAATAAGTTCAAATATAATACAACCCTGACTATAAGACTTTAACTTGTATTACAATCAGCCAACATTGTATTGTTATACATTAAAGGGATACTTCAATATTTAAGCTAATTCGCTTTCTTGCTAAGTTAGATGACAAGATCCATACCACTCTCATATTTGTCTTTTCAACACAAAGCTACTGGCAGCAACATAACTCCCCATAAAATTGCAAGAGGTTTTTTTTGTACAAAATAAAAAACAAGATATAACATGTTAATTAGTGAGCTTTAAAGATGCTGGCATTTTGTGGATTTTGTTACCTTTAACAGAGCCAGGCTACATATTTTGCCCTGTTTTCAGTCTTTATGCTTAGCTAAGCAAACCGGCTGCAGGCCATAGCTTCACAACTCCAACTGCAAGTCCGTCTGGCCAAGAGCCCGTTCAAGCCCATTTCCAATTTTTCCAAATCGAGGCACCAATCACAACTGTTGAGGCGGGCTTTACACAATGACGATAGCGCAGCAACGGCAAACAGCTTCTTGTTTACATTCAACATGATGGCCACCCAAGCGCAGCAACCCGTTGATGCCGCTGTCGCTGCTACGTCACCCGGATTGTTAGTCTGATTGGTTGAAGGACTATCCAGTTGCGCCCAGAGGCATTTGAGCGGCGTCCGTTGGTGACGCCCCTTTGGAAATGCGCTGTGAATGAAGCTTGCAGACCCACTCTCTGTTACAACTGAGAAGGGTCTGGTGTCAACCAGGCTACAACTCTAGGCAAGAAAGCCAATTTCCCAAAACGCTCAACTGATCCTTTTAACGATTAATTTAGGCAGGATCATGTCATTTGGACACCCAATGAAGTTACGTTCATGACATACATATTCTCATTATGACTTGCATCATCTATGTCTTTTCTGCTATCTCTAAAGACATATAAAAAAAATAAAGGCCATCTCTTAATTGTGTCACTCTAGCTTTCTTTTAAAATTAATTAACTTAAAATCTTAAAAATCACAATTATTCTGTATGTTTCTTTAAGTCTCGTCACTGATGGAAGCTACCCATTTTACTATATCCTGCCTGCTGAGTTATGCCTGGGCTCCTCAGCCATCCGCCTCTGGAAGAGGTCATTACATTAGGAGGACTGATGGAGGGATGGAGAGATGGGTGGAGGAGTGAAATGGTGGACAGACTGGTGAGCAGGGTCCCTGTGGGAGGCTTACACAAACACAGGAAGTACCACTACTTCAGTATGTGGGAAGTGCTTCATCATCACTTCAACTGTTTCTGCCTCACTCCCCATTTCTCCCTTTGTATCTCCTTATTGGAAGTACAGTCAAATGTAAGGTTTTTTTATAGCTAATTCTGGACATTATAACAAACACTGCTTTCCTACTATATCTGCTGGTAAGGTCTTTTGTGACAGAAAATAGAAAGAGAACAGCAGTTTCTAGAAGGGAGACATTAACTATCAACAGAACCACCGCTATCTTTAATTGTGTTCATGCAGTTAGAAATATAATTAAAAAGTCAATCTAATAATTTACTGTTGGTTGCAGCTATTCAAAGATTCCCTGTTCTCCACAAGTTTTATTTGAAAACGACAAATACACACATCTGTTTAGGCTAAGTGGCGCAATTTACTGCATAAAGGCAGTCGGAGCCTCCCACCGTCAGTCAGGAACGAGCGACCCAACAACAAACCACATCACTAATAAACTACAACAGTATAAACAACAGGACCAGTTATAAATGCTAGAAACACTCAGCTTTGAAAAATACACAGTCTAATATTCTGCCTCAAGCAATGAGCATTTTTTTATCCACCGCGATCTGAAAGTGGATGTGTCAGGAATATGTGATATGGGACTCTGCTAGAAGCCAAGCTCCCAACCGGTTTGATGCCTTCATGGGCCCTCGGATGGGCTTCAACCAGTGCACTGTATATGTGACTGTGTACTGACAGTATGGCCTTTCAGATTCAGCACAATGCACGCTTTCCACAGGCTTCACAGTTCGGCCAAAATTAATCGAAACTGGTTTGTTTGAGTGATGATGTCTTGTAAAATCTATTCTTAGAAATGCAGGGAACTGCAGTTTCACATCCAGCTCTTTGCTGTCCCAAAGTGCATAAAAGCCATGGAAAGGCAGTTTTGAGAAGTCTTGCCCCATGACGATGGACAGATCGACTGACCAATAATTGCAAAGCAGTGTAGGTCATTAGTCACATGGGCACTTTGTTGTGTACTGTACAGTATTAATAAAGATTCTAAAGCATCTATACCAGTGTTCAGAGTTCATGGCTTATATGCAAATACAGTTTAATGTGAATGCCCTTTTCTTAGAAAGTAAAAACTGTTTATATCTACTGTAAATGATCCTGTTCTGTAGATACAAACACATTAATACAAACAGATAATAAACTGATCCTGTTCATTTTCATTGCAGCAAACCTGTTTGATTCACCAGGGCTGTGCTAATAACACATCTATCTAACCAGACAAACTCTAGCTCACATTTAGTGATGCTAAACCTATTACTATTATATTATAAAAACTAACTTCATCATTGTGTTCTAATCATTACAATCAGAACATTGAATTATATTTAATGGTGGATGCTATGGCGTAATCAACTTGTGGTAAAAAAGACAAACTGCTGATTGCAATTATACAAGTAAGGCAGAAGATCAGCTGTTATCTGAATTAATCCTGTTTAAAGCTCTCAGTCTCCCCTTTACTTGTTTTTGAGGACATGCTGCTGCTCAGCCATGAATGTCCAGAGATACTGAATAAAGGGATTAAGACACTGATGTGACGATCAGCTAGCGTAAGTTGGTCAATAAGAAGAAGCTGTGCTCAGAATGACTCGTAGAGGGACAACCGTGACAATGGGACTGTTGGGAACCACACTGCAATAGCATGACCCTGAATCAGTCAGTTGAGTGGAGAGAGACAGCCTTATTCAGCATTAAACTAAAGCACTAGCCAATAGAAACATTGATCCTCTTGACACACAAGAGATTTGTGGATGAAGATTAATTTGACTACATTCAAGTTTTTTCCAACAGTGGCTTCACAGATACTGAAACAGACAAGGTCTCAGACATACCTGCTTGTCTGACACACTCAAGCAACAATCAAAAGTAAATAAATATTGAAATACCATAGGATACGTATTTCTCTAATAAACTTATATCAATTTGATGCAAAAAAAAAAAAAAACTTACCTGGACATCGTAAAGTGCCACAATGTTTTCATGCTGCAGCTCCTGAGTAAAAACAGAACAGAAATACAAGATGCATTAGCAGGGACATTAACTAGGCTACAGCAGCTAATGGAATCACTTTCACTGGTATTTCTATCAGAGATGTCGAGGCTCCTTTCTGTCAAAGGTGCAGACTCCCACAAGGTCAATGTCCTATTCTTTAAACGGAGATAAGTGAGAGGCAGTTAAGTGTCATGCTCACCTTCAGGATTTTGATTTCCTTGCCAAGAAGGATCTGGGACTTGGACAGGTTCTTCTTATTAATGCTCTTGATGGCGACTTCCCAATCTGTCTTCTGCAAAACACAGGGAGCAGGATTGAGAGGAAAAAAAAGGAATTGAAAGGCTTGAACACCTAAATGTTTTAATATAAAAAAACATTACGCATTAAAGCTTTAAATCATCGTTTAGAGACTTCCCTGATGAGGCAATCTTATCACTTATCATTTTAAAACATTCTATATAATTATGTTATTGGATTTGAATTATACTACCCAGCCCTACTGCGGTGGTACTTGAATTTTCTTTTAAACAATTTGACATTTAAAGGTCCCATGACATGGTGCTCTTTGGATGCTTTCATGTAGACCTTAGTGGTCCCCTAATACTGTATCTGATGTCTCTTTCCTGAAATTCAGCCTTGGTGCAGAATTACAGCCATTAGAGCCAGTCCCACAATGAGCTTTACTCAGGACGTGCCATTTCTGGGTCTGTAGCTGTTGAGGAGGAGAGAGGGGGGGGCAAGGTGAAGGGTGGGGGTGTGGTCTTGACCAACTATCACTTTGCTCGTTTGAAAGCCATGATGTCTCCCTCTCATGGGTTGGTCAAATTCTCTGGGCGGGCAAAGCAGAGAAAGGGGAGGTAACCTTGTTCCTTATGACCTCATAAGGACAAGATTCCACATCGGCCAAGCATATTAATGCTAAAAAACCTCATAAAGTGAAATGTTCATGCCATGGGACCTTTAAATTGACCCAAGCACAATATGAGTGTATGTGTTCGGCTAAAAGCAAAGCAAGCTGGCCTAAATTGCATTGTCAGCATCACTGTGTGAGAGTTGACTGGAAGGATGAGGAAATTCTAGCCGTCCCAATAACACCAGGTCACTTGGGTTTCAGACAGCTATGCCAGCCTATTGCGAATGACGAGGCGCTCAGATGACTGCTGGAACGGGAGCCAGCCTACTTACACTAAAAGCGAAGTGAGAGGAGAAGGACCTATTTTTTCACTGGCTTGAGTAAATGTTTCCAGATGAGCTCCTGGAGCAGGTATAAAAAGACTTTTGGAGCTCACGTGAGCTCAAAGGCTCTCAGGACATGTGCTGCACACGCAAACACCCAACTAAGGACAGAAATAGACCCGGGGGAGGCTGTTTATTTTCTATGCCCTTGAGAAACACAGTATGGATAAATGAAATCAACATGATCAGTCAGATGAGAGGCTAAGGAAGGAATTCTATGAATAAAAAGACGTGCTTTCCAAATGAATCTAGGTTAAAAGGAGACATTCTTGATCTGCGGGTGCACTCTGCCTAAAGCCTGGCATCGAATCTAGCACACAAGGCGAGTGACATGGGTCTGTATGGGTCTGTGTGTGTGTGTGTGTGTGTGTGTGTGTGTGTGTGTGTGTGTGTGTGTGTGTGTGTGTGTGTGTGTGTGTGTGTGTGTGTGTGTGTGTGTGTGTGTGTGTGTGTGTGTGTGTGTGTGTGTGTGTGTCTCTCTCAACTGAGCTGCATCCATACCCAGCTCTCTGACAGCCTGCCCAGCCAAGTGTGACTGAGCTGCCGACACTACACCCATCAAAAAGAAAAAGTGACCCTGCTGGCCCATCATGTTATGCTGGAGGGCGAGGAGGTGTGTGGTAGGGGAGAGACATTCTATCAAACTAAACTAATGGCTCAGTAGTGAACCACATAATGGAGTTGAGCAGTGCAGAGTAAGCAGTTGTTCTCTGCTCAGAGTAATGCTGCAAAGACAGAAGCATGCTTTCATTTTCCAGAATAATGCATGATCTCATTTATGAATCACAGACAATTACAGAGATGTGAGCAACAAAGAGATGAGCGTAAGCAACACTGCAAAAGTTGGCCGAAGGTGTTGTGATAGACAGTGGCAGAATGAGACTGAGCAGAAGATGATATGACACCAAAGAAGGATCAACATCTTATTTGGGCATTTAAAGAGATTAACATTTTTAGCCAATATGATCCTCAAAAATGTTAAAACATGTCCAGAAACTATGTAGTTTGGGGCAGAGTGCCTGTGAAAGGCAGGCTTCAGCTGACTGACATTTAGAACAGAGGTGACACATCTGGAAAAAGCCTAAACTTTTGAGTAATGTAATAATCTGTGTGTGGCATTAACAGAACCGGTATGAATGTATCCCAAGCTATTATTCCATAAATCAGTTGATATATCTACATTTGATTCGTCGTCCTGCAATTTCATTATGGCCTTTGAGGAGGGAGAGATCTAATTATTTTTACTTTATACTACCAACATAACTTGATCAGCATTCAGAAAGAGACTAGACCATGTTTCGGCCCCTTGTGCTATGTTGCAACTTAGGCCTATCTCTTTGAAAGTTTTAGGCTATATGTTTTGCAGAGTTGCAGTGGGTCTTGCTGTTAAAATTATCTGTGAAAACAAACACAAAATTACATCTTAATGTGATTTGTTTCTTTTTTGGCATTTGTTGTTAAATCGGTGTACTGGCCTAACAAAATCAAAAACACAACTGCTACTGCAATTAGTTGATTGTCTTGCCTTATCTCTGATGATCCTTTGAATGTCTTGATATTACAGTGTAACAGGAGCCCATATGTAACATCCAACACTGACTAAGCAATGAAGCAATCCATCACGTCTGTTGCATGCAGCTGGCTCTAACCTTCCTGTACCTCCCAGGTGGAAATAATCCTATAAATAGGCTAAATGGCATGCAGATGATAGGACTTAAACTGTAAATACACTGATCACATGCCAGGACCATTTTAAAGTGACAGGAAGGCATGTGAGCAGTGGACGGAGGTGCTAGATGCACAGCTCCCAGTTATGATTGGTTGATTGTTTGCAGGCTTACATTCAGCTCAGTTTCCAGGCTGTGAGCTAGTTATCGATAGCAGTTCTGCCCAGGCTACAGCAGGTTATGCAAGGATGCTCTATAATGTGGCTTTCATTGAGGAATTCAGGACCATCTGTTCCGCACCAGTAGCAATGGGGGCAACATGATGTCATCTCTTGCATCTCTGTCACACATAAACAAACTCACCATTTATGTATTCTTATGTGACAGAAAACCACACCCAAGTCAAATGCAATGAGTACATTTCTGAGCATTATGTTAATAATGTAATAGGTTCCATTGCTTCAGTGTGAATTAACCTTGTGCAGCTCTTACATAAAGGGAGACTTTTATCCTTAAAAAGGCAAAAGAAAAACACTGCACGCCATCCTCCCTACTGCCTCTGTACGTCAGCAAGTCATTCACTGCTGCCTGACTCATCCGTTTCATGAATGAACCAGGCGGCATATATACCCTTATACAGCTAACATTCATCAGGCTGATAAAAGAACACTTAAATCACCTTCCACAGCAGAACTGTACAGTACATACGCCTGGATTAAGATGTTTAGTCATAAAAGTGTTGTATTATTCCCACCCCTGAAAAGATGACAGCCCACATATGCTGCTGCAGAACTGCATTCTGCACTGCCACTGACTGACCCAGATTTTCAAATGGAGCTGCCTACTTGCCCCCTTTTATCCTGCAAGGCAAGATGAAAAGGAGGGAAAGACAACATTGCAGGCAAGTTATTTATTTATTTACCTTCCTGTGTCTTCCTTTGAACACCACAGCAAAGGCTCCATGTCCAACCAGGTCTTTTCTGCTGTACTCAAAATCTCCCACAGTCTCCATTGTGATGGGCTGATGGTCCTGCTGATGTTGGGCGCTGGTGGATAGCATTAAACGTTGCTCTTTTCTTCAGAAAATAATCCCGGAGCAAATTATTCTCTCAGTCCTGGTGATGCTGCTTCTTGCACTGCGGATTTGCTTTATGACAGGCTGCTTTGATTTCCCTTAATGCATAAATAAGAGATGCTGACAGGACATGATGCATTCACATGCCCTCTAAATAGGTTGGGGGTGTTTGTAATATCACACAGAACAGAGGGCTCTGAGCATGCCTAACAACAATCCTGAGCTAAACTGTATCAGTGCCAGCTGTCTTTGACCCAGTGGGATAGCTGCAATCCAGCTTTGCATTATTCTCCAAGGTGGCTCACTAACACAATGCGTGTCCCGAGTCAGCTAACCAGTTCTGAGGGACAGTCTACATGATGCCAACCCTACTGGACATGACTATGCAAAGAGCAGTTGCAGACACCGATCTATCGGTTAGCCTGACAGTGACATAGCCCTGTGGCTGCACCTAGCGTCATAGCTGCTGCCCATAGTAGGTCTCTGCAAACATGCTAACAATAATATGTAAATAACGTTACCTTGTTCGGTGATGCTAAATTATTTAATCTGCTTCTATCTAAAATATACAAGTTGCAGCACCCTATAGCTAAAGCTAGCCAACATCCGCAAGCTAGTCCACTGTCAATGTTAGCATAAGAAATCTTAAGGATGAATGTCAACACAGAGCTGTTGTTTATCTGAAGGCGTTAGTCCTCGTTAGATCCGTCCTCTTCGACAAGGCGTCCGAGTCCACAAGACACATGTCTCTCCTCTTGATAAACACTGACGTTTCCCCAGTGAGCTTTCATTTTATCCGTGTGACATAAAAGAACACTTTGTTGTTCCCTTCGTCGTCAAGTAAACGTTAATGTAAGCAATGGGAGTAGCTGTCGCCTTCAATTCAAGGTTGTTTCACGTTAAGATACTGAACGTTGACCTGCTAATAAAAACTGCACCGTTTTTAATCACCGTACAGCTCTGTCACACCATGACAGAAGAAAGGTCTTCGCGTCCAGACGGTGACTTAAACAATACTGGAAGCTAGTGCCGTGTTCGGCTTTATATGCAATCCTTCCGCGGAGGCCTGCTTTAGACTTATTCTTCCGCTGCGAGGGTTAGTCCGTTTTTTTTTTTTTTTTTTTTTTTATCAATCTCAATTTAACTTTATTCATATAGCACCTTTCATGCAAACAAGCAGCCAAAAGAGCTTCACATAGCTAAATTAAAACAACACAAAACGACAAACCATAATAAAAAAAACGTTTTAACCAAGACTAAACTATAAACAAAACTATATATTGGCTACCATAACAGTACTCCAAATAAAAAAATAAAAACAGATTGAAAAGATAGGTCTTCAATTCCCTTTTAAAAATACGGAGAGAGCCATATCTGAGTTCCACAGTTTAGGGGCACTCTCACCGTTTTTTTAATGGGACACATAAGGAACATTTAAGAATGTGTTCTCTGTAATCGTATTATCTATATTGCAGTAACAACATTATTTTTATTTATATGCATTTATTTGAACGGTCAGAAGTATTTGAAGGATGTATGCGAAGTGTGAACCCCACGAGTTGTTGAGAGGACCCGGGCTACGTTCAATCATTCGAAATGAATCAAAGGGATTTGGCGTGACTATGGATACATATTGACTGACTACATGAAAGCATCTAATAACATCTGAGTTGCATTATGTATATGTCAGTATTTACTACTGTATTATTACATTTTTATATCGTTTAAGAGCATTGGGGAAGACGTTTCCCAGATTTATATTTTTTAAGATGCAACATTAAGTAATAAATAAACCAGGTAGTGATAAAAACATCGCATATTTGGTGAACCAGGGCGCATTTACCTTTCTTATATCATAAAAAAAATACATAGATGGAACAGGGAAGCTCTGAACACGTTTCAAGTCTATTGCTCACTTCTGCTTAGATGTGACGCCCTCTAGTGACTGAAAACATAACTAGACTGTTGTCTTCAAGTCCCCTTGGCATTTCTTTTAACAAAACCTGAACTGTGGAACACATAACAGGCTAGATAGGCCTGTAGAGGGGGGATACTGAGGTTATCTTCTCAGTATTGCTTTTAATGATATACGGAATTTAGGAAGCTGGGGGAGTTACTTTTACCTTTAAATCTGCTGCTATTTGGGATGTTCCAGAGTCTAGAGGAAGGTATAGCTGAGGCATTGCCAACAGTGACTATAGACATTGGGATGACCAAAGGTCGTAGCCTACGTACGTAGCCAAGTGTTTTGTGAATTTGCATTTTTATTTGGTTGCGTCTAATTTCTATTACTTCCTCTCATAAGAAAGTGTTTTTGTAATTGTTTAAAACAATGGACTATGCCACACTACATCTCAGCTTTAAAAAGTTTCAAAAGTTGGAGTTTTATTATTTTGTGAGCGCATGTGGAGACAAGACACTAGTCTATAGATGAAAGGAGGGATGAACTGATGAACTGATGAACTGATGAACTGGGGCTGTTAAGCTTTTACTGAGATGTAGCACATGTTAGACTTTGCAGCAGTCCAGTAAAATTATGTGTAAAGTAGTCTATACATTGGGGTGTGTTTTGCACTTTTACACTGTCTAAAGAGAGTTAAAGGCTATTAAGTGTGCTAATCGCATTACACTGAGACATTTTGTTTATTACAGGTGAAAAATATAGGATTCATTGCAGCACTGTTGTATTAGATTGTATGTGATTACACAGGTGTACCACCTTGTGACTTCTTTACTGAGGATGTGTAAATGGATGCACCATCAGGGCCCAGCGAGCTAGTGTGCCACACTAAGTTCTTCATGGATTTACATAAATGCATATTAGGGAAAAAACATTTATAATTTCCTACAGAGTCCTTTACAAATGTATTCATTTCACTTTGGTACTAATAAAGACACAAAACATGTTCAACAAACAATTTGTATTTATTTTTAAAGAATAACATTAAAAGGGCTTATTCTGGCTGGTTTAACAATGGCAATTCCTCCAATAATAGTAATACAGACTGATTCACACAGCCTCACAGATATATGTATATCACATATGGTACTGTACATTCAGAAATGTAGAAAAACACGTCTTAAAATCAGAGTAAATTAGAAAGCTCTGGTCATGAGTCAGTTCTTCTTCTTGGATTTGGCTGGCTTGTGTCCAGACTTGGAGGTGGAGTTGTATGTGGAGGAGAGCAACATGGTGAGGAGCAGCAGCACAGGCACCAGCAGGTATGGAAAGTATATGGAGACCAGCAGCCAGCGCTCCTGCATGGTCTGGGGACCAGGGTAGGGTGTCATAGGGAACTGATAAAAGAGGATGTGAGCTAGAATCGGGACCAGGGTGGTGGCCACATGTGTGGCATACAGGATGGCAGGAGTCCTGATCCACTTACAGCCACCTGAAAGACAAGAAAGACGCTAAGTGATCAAAAGATGTTCCAGGCTCTGCAAGAACACACTGTCAGTAGTTCCAATAACAAATCCTGACAGTAAGTCTTTGGATTATTCAGCTTCTTGATTGTTTTTGTGATTGGTTTGAAGAAATAAAAACAAGCCAGAGCCTTTTCCCCCCGCTCCTAAAATAGATATGAAGACCATCCGTCAGCGCTGACAGCACCGTGGACTCCGCCTACTGGCTCAGACACCGTGCAGGGATCCATACGAGCAATTGTGAAATCATATCTAGGCCTACTTAATGTGGATATTGGCTTGGCTAATGTATGCCGAATTCATCAATGGGTTGTACACAATTACAAAAAGTAATTCATTCATTCATTTTTCATGCGCGTGTTTCTGTGTCAATGAGCAACTCCACATTAAACAGACGTGTTTTTTTAAGCAGTCAGGCAAACAGCAAACTCAACAGCGTTTCCGCAAATCACCTTTTGTATTAACTATATGTTTAAAATATGAAATAGACCGAACTGACCTTTTAGGAAAGCATAAGCTGCAACGGGAAAGAAAGGCGTTTGAAACAAAGCCTCGCAGAAAATAAAAGATTTAAACCATTGTGGCGGATCCAGCACCATTGGGTCTTTGAACTCCGATGCATACCACTTCATAAGATCTTTCAGCTGGTAGAAAGAAAGATTCAATGTGTGAATTATAACCACAACAAAGTTGATTCTAACTTGTGTCATTTTGTTTCCTTTACGTTACTGACACTTACCGGCTGAGGATACACATGTCCAGGTAGCAGGGCTTGCAGGTCAATAAATAATGTGATAGGAATGTGAGAGGCAAAATAGAAGAAAAAGAGTATTTCTAATACACGGATAGCCATGATCTCTAAATTATCCAATGCAAATGACAGATAAGAAACTGGGACCAAAGTTAGCATTAGCAGCAGTAGTGTGTCGTAGAAACGCGTGTTCCCAGGATGAATCCCATTGGCTCGCAGAGGGAGATGGGGGCGTTCCTGTACGCACCAGTCATCCCACACAGGAGAAGGTATTGGACGTGATGCTTTAGGTGCTCCTGGTAAATGTCGGAATTCAGAATCCCAATCAGAAAAGGTTTTATTTCCACAATAAGTAGGCTACACTTAAGTGGAATTTGCCTTGGTGAAAGGTGCATAATCATAATCAAACAAACAATAAATAAATACAGATAAACAAATATATACATACAAAGTAACTGTTAAGAAAAAAGGCTAAATGGGTTGAGTGCAAAATTTGCAAAGAATATATAGTTTTTGCAATGGGCATATGTAAAGTCCAGGATTTGCTGGTGAGGCTGACTGCTAAGGGAAATAAACTTTTGCTTATAGAAATAGTTTTGTATTCTAATTACTCCAATGTAATGTTTTTTTAATGTATATTTAGTTCATTATTATTTTTTCTCAGTATTATCAGATTATATAAATGTTGGTATGCATGTATTTTTATATAATCTTAAACTGTAATATTTGTTGATAGCTGCATTTCCAAAGCAACGTGCCAATAAGTTCTACGGTATATGTCTTTGGTTCGGAGGATAAGTAATAAATATTTTGAAACACGCTATCATTGAACATCTATAATACACCAAAAAGCTAGAATTAAAATATAAAAGTAATGAAAAACATATTAATAAGAAATAAGAAAACACAGAAAAATGTATTTCAGAAAGTAAACATGTAGCTTCTGTGCTGCTGTACGCAGTGAGCAGATTAGGCACATCACACAGAAAAAAAACATTTTAATTGAGTTATCAATAGGATGGACGTAAAAAAATAAAGATAAACAAAGTTAAAACACAGAAAATGACAAATATTTTACAGTGATAAACAAGAACATATAAGTACATACTTTTTTACCCTGCTGTCTGTTGAGTCGTTTATGCCTGATCATCTTACAGTTGCTATATTTCAGACAGCACTTGAAAGGCTGACCCAAGCAGATAAATGTAGCCTAAACATACATTTAGCTGTTATTTGATGCCTTGGCATTTAGTTGGAATCTGTATCTTCAAAGGTGGCACTGGCTGCTTGTAGATATTTATTCAGCCTCATCTTTCACCAACATCTGTGGACTCTCAACATCCACATAATCCTGCAAAAAAGAAGTCCATATATAACTACAAGGACATTTTCATTAAAGAAAACACCACTACAGTTGGACCACTACCGTTTGTCCAACTGCAGTAACAAAGAAGAGGAATTCTTTCTTGTGCTGTGTTACATCAGTGGTTCCCCCACAGCCCTGTCAGATGAACTCACGTACTCCTTCATTAATTCCCAGTGTATGTTCCAAATGTAGAACACTAAACATTATATTGTTAATTGTGTTCATACTTGCTGAACTGTCAATATTTAGGTTGGTTTGGTCAGCAATCATAGGCTACTACTTGCAGTGAAGCTGAATGTTTCAACCGTTTATCCATAACTATTAGCGAATCATTTGAACTGTTTAGTCATTACTTTTAGCTATTTATTTCTACCATTTATTCATTGCTTTAAGCCAAAACTTAAGTGCTCACTTGCTAACTAGTTTGCACGCACTCTTACATAACTGCAACATGTAGTGTTCAGGTGTTACAGCTCATATATTCATTTAGTCAAAACATCATTTCTAATTTTTTCAATTTCTATTTTCAAATTAGGTGAGCTGAATCTTTCCACATACTCAATTCTGGCAACAGAAGTACCCCCTGGGGTAAAAGTACCCCTGGTTGGGAATCACTGTGTTACATAATATGATCAAGTATGAAAAGTCATATGACTTTACATGCTAGATTAAAGTCATATGATTTTTAATCCTGCAGTCTAATCTAAAATATGTTCAGACTATTATGGCACCAAGAAGGTCACATTGTGATGTTTTTTTATTTTTACAAATTTTGACAAGGATATGATAGAAAAGATGAACAAAAGTATTATTGTAACCTTTTAAAGATCAATAATTGCTAATGTAGCCAGCTATTTCTTACCGCATCGTTTTCCATGATGTTCTCCAGCATGCGGACAACGTCTGTGAATGAGGGTCTCAGAGGGTACGGCTCCAGCCAACAGTCTCGCATAATATGAACTCTGTGGGGTTCAGACATTCATGGGATTCATCATGTGATGAGCTGCTGAGAACCAACTATCATACTTAACACTAAACATGTTATAATAACAATTTTATAGTGCTAACTGGGGTCAAAACATATTCAGATTTAGACTGATAGGTCAATACTGTTTTCGTCAAAATCTGTTATTGCCCAGTCGTGAGCTCTACAGAAAAATAAAGCAGCAAATACATTTCATTTCATGAGCTGCATATCATTAGTTTGGACCTCAATGTTGATTTTTACTGTCACTACAAAAGGCCAGCATGAGCCCTCTGATTATGAGACTACTGCTTTTTGATGGTGCTCAAAAATCCAATCAATCAGTTAAACATTAAAGTAAGCTTATACATGTGCAAATAATGCTTCCGGTGTGTATATAGACTATGCAATAGCTGTCAAAAAAGTGCTTGTCAAAAGCGTCTTTTGAAAAGTATATGAGACAAAGATGTTCTTACATCTCTGGTCTGCAACCGTCAGGGTTTGTGTTCTTATGACCAATACAGATGTGGTACACCACTGCCTCGGATGTCTCAAGGTTTGGGTATGGCAGTGTCCCTGAAAATGTTGTTTTTTCAGAAAGACGTTACATATGAGATATTCCAAAGGAAAACAAACCTACCTCACATTTTGTATTGATTAAACAAGTCTTGTTTTTCAACTCAAGATCTTTACTTACCTGCTGTCTTTTAAAATGTACCATGGCATGTGCTAATTTCATGCTCTCAATTGTTTTGTAAAAATAGGCCTCACCATATGAACATCATCATGATTATATATATCAGACTTTAACAAAGAGACCAATATTCCCTATTATGTAATTTAACCAGTTTCACATTTCTCCAGACTGATGACAGTTTTAGGGTGGTCGGGAAAGTGAAAGGGAAAGAACATGTTTATTTACAACTAAACTAAAGAGGCAGTCAAACAATGAAAAATCTCCTGTGGACCAAGTGGACCACTTTGGTCTTTCGTCTAACCTAGTGTATTTAATCATTTTGTGTCACATAAGAAACCTGGAATTACCTGAGCAACCAACTTACCAAATGTCTGCATCTCCCACAGCACGATGCCAAATGCCCAAACATCTCCCTTGAAGCTGTAATAGTTGTTCTTGAAGTACTCAGGTGGGTACCAGCGCAGCGGCACACGCTGCTGTACATTTACATACAACGGAAAAGGTGATATTACACTTACAACTTACAAAACTTACAACCAGATCATCACACTACAGACCACCATAAATAAATATATTTTAAAACAATTTGAGACGTCAGTATACAGTGTCATTGGTAACTGTAATTTATTGGTATAACTTTAGTAAACTAACAAGCTCATGTTGGAAATTATGAGTAACTGGGAAACGTTAATGACACGGTTACTGCTGCCCTTTCTCTAAATCCTCTATTCTCTATAAAGGCCACATCTCTCTGAAACCTCTGGTTTCCTGTTGCAAAGGATGTTGCTAAATCCCCCTCAACACACACACACACACACACACACACACACACACACACACACACACACACACACACACAAATACAGAATATAGATTACTTTTGAGTAGCAGGAGAGACATTTTCAATTAGCTGCTGAGGACTTGCGCTGTCTGCAGCATACGGGCTGGGCTGCCATAAATGTCCTGACATTGTAACTTGATAGAAAACACTTACCTTACTTAAGTGTCACAAGTTCACACACATTTTTACCATAAAGTTATGCATTGTTACAAGTTCATAAGGTGATGGTAAAAGATGTGACCATAATGGTACAATCATTGTCCAAACTGGTTTAAATTGTGTCTAAACTGGTACAAGATGTGTCCAAATTGGTATAAAATGTTTTTTATAATGGCACAAAATGTTTCCAACTGTTATGATATGAGACCAAAATAGTACAAGATGTTACCAAAAGTCTAATAAGGTTTGACTAAAAGTGGCACAAGATCCATTTTGTGCATTTTTTTGCCAAAACAATGCAGCATGAGACCCTTGACATGCTATCGTATATCCATTTTAATAAGGTTTGGCCGTAAAGCAGTTTAGCAGATTTGTTGGCAGTTTAAGGGCTGGTAGAAAATGACAGCCCTGTCAGTTTCAATACATACTAATATTTAAAAAGTTAAGTCACAATTTGGACAAGCTGTTACCTGTTAAAGTTAATGTTCTGATGGTGTCAAGCTCAGTCATTAGGGTTTTAGGACATGACATTTGGAACTTGACAACTCGTAGGAAAACCAAAATCCGAACTGTATCAACAGGAGAATTGATACTGTCTTACCTGTGGGTTTCTCCAGCGGCTGCTGCGGCGGCTCGTCATGCGTGTAAAGTCTCGGGCGAGGCCAAACTCTGCCACTTTCACCTCCCAGGGAAACTTATTGACCATGATATTCCTCAGAGCCAAGTCACAGTGCACAATCTGCATGGAAGACCACACCAACACTGCTTAGCATGGGTCTATGATTGGTCAGTGTGGATAAATAGTAGCATATTACATTTTCATTCATCAATCGACAGCTGAGTACTTCATAATAGCTGGTTATGTTGTTACCATTTTGGAGCGCAGGTGCTGCATGGCCAGAGCAATGTGGTAGGAGGCAATGGTGAGGAGGCTCTGCAGCTCAGGGTCTGCACTCAGGTTGACTCTGTTGGTCTGCAGGAAGGTCCTCAAAGTGCCATAGCTCACATACTCCATGATCAGAATGTAAGGCTCTGCATAAATCAAGGATTATGAGAGAGGATGGGGGGACTTAAAGAGAGGAATATATCCAAGGTCTCCTCTACCTTCATTTATTATCTTTCAACCGGGAGCAAAGAGACAGGACAGTGGTTTCATTCTTGCAGAGGAATAACAGTCTGCGGATAACTGTCTCTCACCCTCAGTGGTGTTCCAGTCCAGTAACTGGAGGATGTTCTTGTGGTGCACCAGTTTCCTCATGATGGAAACCTCTGTGTCCACATGCTTAGGACGGACACCTCAAGGAAGAAAGAGAGAGAAAATGAAACCAAAGTTTTTTGACTGAGCTAAGAAAAAAAATGAATCTAAGACTTAAAAGTGAAACAACTCCAACTCATCATCACCATTGAAATCTGAAATGTGATGTGTGTGCGTTGACATTGGTGCTTGATATTTTGGTGAAGTATGCCACGTGCTGTGTGTGTGTGTGTGTGTGTGTGTGTGTGTGTGTGTGTGTGTGTGTGTGTAACAATATAATCTCTATAAACAGATATTTGCATATTCTGCAGAATCTGTAGGCAACGGGCCAAGAGGCAGAATGCATTGGACTAAATGCAATCTCGGAACCCATCTGCAATTATATTTTTCTACATTATATTATGTTTATCTGCATTTTTATTATAGAACTCTTGCGTCTGAAGTTGCTAATCTGACTAAACTAAACACTGACCGCTGCATAGGAGGTTGTTTTCAGAAACACGTTTTGGTGAACTATTTTCTGATATTTTCCGTATTCCGAACGAGCCCCCATTATAGTCGGTTTTGAAATTCAGCAGCAGCTAGACCCACGTGACGCGTTCGTCCAAACAGCTGGCGGTCAATGTCCCTGGTCCCTCCCCTTCCGCTTTGTAGTCAAGATGGCGCCCGTTTAGTGCGAGTAGGGTCCATCGTTCCACACTGAACTTTTTGACCATTTTTAGGGGGTCATCCGGGTACTTTCAGTGCACTGAAGTTTTGCGTTATCTACACTATATACTTAAAACTAAGTGTTTGAAGTGTACAAGTAGGCAGTTTGAGACACAGCCTCTGTTGACACTGCAGGTGCGCGTTAGGGTAACCTGGAACACCTAGGTTATTAAAGTCTGGCTGTAGTGCTACTCTATACCTCAAATGATCATCTCGGCCTCCAGGGCAGGCAGCGCTGCGTCAAAGAAATGCTTGTAGGTCTAAACCTCCGGAGATGTCTGTACCTTCCTTAGTGATCTTGCAGGTGAACATGTTGTGGCCTTTACACGTGCCTCTGGTCATCCTGGCCTGGTAGAAGACGCCCTCCTTCCCTGCTTTAATCAGCTGCAGCAGGTTCAAGTCTGACTTGGTAACATGGGGACCCTTGAACAAATACCATAAGAGGTGACTTTGGGTTAGGAGGACAGGAGACTACATGCAAACAACATCATCCTGGTTAAAGTCACACACTCATTAATTCATTCTCATTCACTGTCACACCTGGAGAACACTGGGAGCACTGTGAGAGTCATTTTTTTGATTTCTCCAGTGCTTTCAATACAATTCAACTTTTGGGAGGCGGAGTTGACCCCCACCTGTCTGCATGGACCATCAACTACCTCACTGACAGACCACAATATGTGAGGCTCCAGGATTGTGTGTCTGATGTGGTGATTAGCAGCACGAGCAGCACAGGGTACAGTGCTCGCTCCTTTTCTCCTCACCCTGTATACAGCGGACTTCAGGCACAACATGAGCAGCTGTCCCATGCAGAAGTTCTCAGATGATACTGCCATTGTTGGGCAGGTATCAGAGGACAATGACCAGGAATACCAGGAGGTCATCTGGGATTTTGTCAACTGGTGTGAGTCAAACCACCTTCACATCAACACCAGCAAGACAAAAGAGATGGTGATTGACTTTTGCAGGAGGCAGCTCAGTACTACCCCGGTGAACAACCAGGGAGACATACAAATACCTGGGTGTTCACCTCAACAATAAACTGGACTGGTCCAAAAACACAGAAGTCCTGTACAAAAAGGGCCAAAGCCGTCTCCACCTGCTGAGGGAGACTGAGGTCCTTTGGTGTGTGCAGAAGGTTAAAAACCTTTTATGACTATGTGATGGCATCTGCAATCTTCAATGCAGTAGCCTGAAAACGGACTGGTGAAGAGGGCTAGCTCTGTACTGGTCTGCCCTCTGGACTCCATAGAGGAGGTGGGGGAGAGGAGGATGTTAGCCAAGCTGGTATCAATCAGGGGCAACACCTCTCACCCCCTGCACGAGACTGGGAGTTCCCTGAGCAGCTCCTTCAGCAGCAGCCTGCTGCACCCTCAGTGCAAGAAGGAGCGCTACCGCAGGTCCTTTATTCCAGCAGCAGTCAGACTCTTTAATGCAACATTATAATGTAGTACTGCTAGCTGATTGATGATTTTGTATATTTTTTCTATGTCTATTTAATGTGTATTTGTGTTACTCTGATGTGTGTGAATTTTTCTTTTGAGCTGCTCTAACAAGGGAATTTCCTCAGTGTGGGATTAATAAAGTCTTATCTTATAATTTTTTTATAAATTGTAACAGAAATGTCTGATTTTGGCTCTATCTTGAGGCACAGTAAAATATATCTTTGGCACAAAAGAGACTTGATCAGCACTAATACTGTTAAGCCACATTGGTGAGATAACAGTAATAATTCATAATAATTCAGTTCAGCGCATCTTGCATGTGAGATTTCCTCTGCTGTGTCTCCAGCTGACTCCCAACGGAAATAAAGCACCCTTAAGTAGGTCAAATATCTGACTGCATACAATATCAGCATCATGTGATGACATGAAGACGGTTATGCTGTCCTCACTGAAGGTTGGTGTATCAGTAGTACCTGCTGCAGGCTTTTCCACAGTCTCCTGGAGGAGGGCCTGACTGTGCTGCTCTGCTGCAGGGGAATTTGGGGAGGAAGCTCCTCCTCCTCCTCCTCCTGTTCCCTCGCTGCTGGACCTGGTTTCATAGGCATGAGGGGAGCTTCCAGCCGAGGAACAGCATCCAGCAACAACTTGCCACGCTGCAGCTCTTGAATAGTCCGGACCAAAGAACGATATCTGAAAGAAAAAGTAGTGTATACTGTAAAACACCTAACACTGTGCAATGTTTGGGGGTTAAAGATTCCAGCAAAAGCTCAAGGTTATTGACCCTTTATAGAAAATGGTTATACAGTCCCATTTTCAAAGTTTCTATTCTATTTCCAATCATCCAGTAAATTCCTTGTGAAATCATTTCAGCCTGCCTTACTTTCTGAGACCCCCGACCCCCAGCAGTGTGAACACCAGGATGGTGAAGGAGAGGGCCCCTGCGAGGATGCAGACACGCCAGTCCAGGGGCCGACCTAAACGAGCCAACAGGACATAAACAGTCAGCTCCAACACGCTTTCACACATGTGTCAGTGAACACAACTGGATGTAAATCTTACATGTGTCAGTCGAGTCTTGACGGGTGGAATTAGCCGACATTGTGTCTTCTGCTCAACAAGGGCGATTTGGATGAAAGAACATCACCTCAGCCTGGAAGGTGATAGTGTAGTAATTAAAATAACACCAGTGATCCAAAGAAAGGCTGAGCAGGAACAATATTAATGATGTACTTTCATTTATTAATTACACAAAGAGGAAAAATACTAACATTGTAGAAGTTTGATGTAAGAACATCCTGTGAAGCCCAAAACAATAAGAACGTACAGTAAGTGACACATTAAGCTCATACATTCACATAAAAAAAAAAAACATTGTTACCATACTAAACCGCCTTACCTTTGTTTTCTGATGAACACCCGTTTGATAAGTGACTGATGATGATCAGAAGCCAGCTGGAACCGTTACGTTGAAGCAGTCTGTCTCTGTCCTGTGTTTATTCTGCCACAACCCTTGTGTTGTGTTAACGTTAAGCCTGTCTGTATTGTCACCAGCAAGAGTTCTCATTGTGTGTCAACCACAACATAAGCAGAGGAAATGAACAGGAGCAGCGGGCGGTTTGAGCTGCATGACACTCTGTATCACGTTCTACATGTACCTGATGTTCAGCACGAAAAACTGAACTATGGTTATATAAACTCTCCCAGACATCAGAACTTAAAACTTAGCTTGAATGGGCAGTGACTCGGGTCTATAAAGTGACCACTGATTAGATTATATTAGGATAGGAAGATTGAAAAAATCTGTTTTTAAAAAATCAGTTTAAAAAATCAGTTTAGGTAGCCTAGTTTTGTTGGATGCAAACCACCCAAAGTCAGATTAACAGATTATTCCAATGAAAAATTTTAAATATTGTTGGTTTTAATGAATTTCTATGAGATTATGGATTAATTTACATATTTAAGTGAGTTTAGCATGATTAACAACATGTAGTTTGAGGTCCTGTATCTTACATATTGTAAAATAAAATCTTATGTAAAAACGTAACTAGCTATAGCTGTCACATAAATGGGAGTAAAAGTAGGCTACTTAGTCACTGCATACATTTGCTAGTGTGGAGTTAAGCGTAACAGCTGATTGTTGAGTCGAAACCAGAGAGTAGGCCACTGCATGTCATCCGGACAATCCACCAACAGATACAGTACAAAGTCCCTAAGAAACACTTTGGTCCTCTGAGTTACTGCAGGGGGGGCCACCAAAATATTGTTAATTTTTTGAAAGTATTTTCAAAAATGTAAACGTCTTAACTAGAATCCAAAAATTTGCAAAAATAAATCAGCCTTTTAGTGAAAAAAACCCATTATTGATAGGCTAACTGGCCTACAGGTAAGTTAGTCACTGAGGTAGCCATCCACAGATCTTATCCTAAGGTTTCACTGTGCCACATGTATGTTTAATATTAAAACATGATTTATAAAATCATGCCAACAATTATTATTTTAATAGCTTAGTATTCTTTTGACTAAAAACAGTATGTATAAAGGCCTTAGGCTGCTCTACACGTTATTGTAGGCCCAGTTTAATATTCAACTTCATTTTATACAATATATATATATATGCAGTAGGGGGTCCCTGATCCGTCTTTCTCTCAGTTAAGGGGTCCTTGGCTTAAAAAAAACGTTGACGACCCCTGCTTTAATCGATAAACCAGCCATATCGATCTTTAAGGCGTAATAGTTGTTGTTTGAGGGCCTAAAATGTGTGAATGGTGTGAACATGTCAGTCAGCATTAGGTAGGTGAAGAGGAAAAGCCCCTTCACATTGTGCATATGAAAGACATATCTGCGTTTCAGTAGCAGCGTTTCCTTAGGGGGAAGTTTCTGTAGAGATCCTGCATGTGGTTACCTTTTGCATCTGCACACAGGCTTACTGCAGCAGCATTATACTTTACGATCAGGAAGGAGAGTGACGAGTAAAGCTATTTTAAACGAGCCACGCCTGCAGCTCTGTAAAGCTGTGCTCAGGCACAGCAGTGCTTGGAGCTAAATGCTGTCAGTATGGAAACATTGCTCATGACGATAATGTTAACATGTTGCTTAGCAAATGAAAGTTCACGTGTTCACTGACTAAATACAAAGTACAACAAGGGCTGATGGGAATCAGGTAATTGGTCATAAAACAAGACACGTTGAGGTTATTGACCCTTTATAGCAAATGGTTATACAGTCCGAGTAGCAACAAGGGGAGAGCTGGGAGACCGAGTTTCCCCTTAATAAACACATACATGAAGATTAGATCTTAAACCAACAATAGCAAACCTTGAGCACATGAGAAAATGTTTGAGATGGTGGAGGAATAGCAAAAGCAGTTGACATTTCAGCAGAGTAATAATGAGTATGAGGTTATAATGGTTAGAACTAGGCATGGGCCGGTATACGATTCTGACGGTATGATAACCTTCAGCAAAAATATCACGGTTTCGCGGTATTGTGGTATTGCATTTACAGCTTTAAGATGTATTATTTTTTTAAATGTCTGGGCAAAGAACAACATTTTTTTCCCCCATTGAACACAATGTGTTTTATTTTTAAACTCTGCACACTGGCAGGGAGACGGATTACTAAACTGCACTTTCTGTCTTTGACCACTCATAAAAACAGCTCATACCTTGGGAACGGTATGACAGAAAATGTTCAAAACCGCGGTATACCTTGAAACCGGTAACCGGCCCGTACCTAGTTATAATGCTGTACACCTGCATAATTATGATTTAATCTGAATTCAGGAACTCTGAAATGTAGAGATGTTCCGATGCTATTTTTTCCTCCCCGATATATTGATTCCGATACCTGAACTTGAGTATCGACTGATACTGATCCTACATTAGCGCGTTAATAAAAATATATATTATTATTAGTACTATTTAACAGCTGCATACTATCTACTAACGCTGTATGGACGTGATATGATTGCTATCATTGTTGTATGGCCTTGTATTAAACCTTTTGTAAAGCAAACAGTGAATGAATGCCACATCTTGTATTATCTAGTTTGACAGTCAGTCATAACTGAAAAAGAACATAAACTACCTTAAAGTAGATTTTTCGGGGCTAAATAATGTGGTATCGGATCGATGCATAGACCCGTGTACTCGCCGATGCCAGCATTTGTCAGAGGCGTTTCCGATACTACTGTAGTACTGGTATCGGAACAACTCTACTGGAATGTGCAGGTGCTTTTACTTAACATATATCGCAGCCTTTTTGCGATGTGTTATTTGCGCCAGTTGATATTGTGATGCCGATAAAAAAAAAAAAAAAACATATTGTGCAGCCTTAACTTGTACCATAATTTACTCTGGTCTGAAAGGGTTTTATGTTGAAATGTTAACTTTATGTTAGTGCCCAACTTGTATTTATCGTTTTTTTTTTTTTTGGATTGTAAATTGTACACTTGTACCCTTTATGTACATATTTTGTTTTGTGTCAGCACTAGGAAAATGTTTATTTAAATTGGGTCTGAATAATCCTGTAATGGATGGACAACAACATAAACAATTTATTCATTCATTCATATGTGCCAAGCAGTTTGTAAATACCTATATCAGAATAGAATACCATACCATAATATCATACTACTGCAAATTAAATGATTGTAAAAGATGGATCACTAAATTTATAACAATTCATCCTGTGGGGAACATGAATGTCTGTACCAAAGTTGTCAATATATTTAGTCTGGACCAGTGGTGGAGTCGACGAACAACAGATCGCCATTAAAAGTAACAACGACACATTTCAATCTGGTGTTAACGTTTCCTCTGCAGAATTTAATTTGTTGCTTGGGTATTTTGTTACAGATCAACGGTATCACTCCATATACAACTACAAGTACAGTATTTTGTACAGCTCATATTCAAATACATAGTTTTCATTGGCTTATTTACAAAACACATTTTTGTATGTACATGTTTTCATGTCAGTGCAACATCACTTTTCTTTCACCAAACACCTTACAAAAAGTTCTTTAAATTAACACGTCTGGTTCAGATCAAACAGAAATGAACTTAAATAAAAAAGGAGGCTACAGACACTGACACAGAGCTCAGTAGTAGATTGCACTGCCTGCCCACTCCGAACTACTCTTCTGGATTTTGGGGGCGGGGCAGATGGGCGGGGCTTCTGGGATGGGGAGGGGCTTGACATTATTTCTGTGGTTCACAAAATCGCGTTTCAACCAATTTCAACGTCAATATTTAGTTCTTTTGGGCAGAAGATCTTTGTTGCTGGATTACGAAAGTTCTGCTGAAATTAACTCCAACTTTAAATTGTGTTTTTGCTTTTTATAGTTTAAGCTACAGTTGTGGTAAGATTCACATCACACAAGTAGTCGTTTGAGGGAACATTCACAGCCACGAAAAAAAAAATAAAAAAATAAAAAAGTTGACAGCTATTGCACCTTTAAATTAAGCAATATTACAAACTGGGTTGTCGAGAGACCAATCCTTAGGAACATTCTACCTTTGAGCCATGTGATAACGTTTCAAACACAGACACCAACTGGACGTGGTCTACAGCTTGGTGGAAAGGCAGGAGGGCGGAGGACGAAAAGAGCTGAGCAAGAAAACATAAATAGCACTCATCTGTACATTTCCATTTGTTCAACAAACGTACTCTGCAAAGGAATATAAAGTTTCATTCAATGACAGATATCTCTCCAAATACATCCATAATGACGCCTTCTCCTCATAAATACAGCAGCTAAAAAGGGGTGAACACAGAGATCCATCTCCTGTGATTTCGAAAGACAATAGTGGGGAACCGTCTGCTGTCCGCTCACAGCGATTAGACAGAGCCCCGCGCACAAAGAGCTCCACACACACGTCTGCTACACAGAGCTCTGCCACTCGACTCCACACAGCAATACACGGGGGGGGGGGTTCATTTCAAACTAACCTCAACAGTCACATCAAGTAGCCAAACCTTCAGTTAAAAAAAGGAAGAAACAGAATTTGGAATTTACATGAAACCAACATTTAGACTCAGCGCACAGAAAACAAATGAGAGTCTAAATGTTAGGTTCAGTGATGTGTGACGGTTTTACACGTCTGACTACTGTAGTCCAGACTCGTACTGTAGCTAACAGATTCAACAGGCCATGCTTTGTTTTGAAGAATAAATGAACAGTAAACTGAAACCACGTGATATCAGTGGGTTTATGAAGATATTTAGCAGGCTTTCATCTTGAAAATCAAGTTCACCACAATGTGCAGGGGAGCGCTTCATTAATGGCAACTTTTGAGACATCTTATGAGTGGCCTTTAAAAAGTAACTTAACACACCCTGAAAATGTGTTTTTTGGTGACAGTGGTTTCACTTCTCACCTTGCTGCAGTGATGTACAACTGACATCCCAGTTGGGTGCGGTTAGAGGAGCCACTAGGCACACAGAAACATGCGTGGAACTTTCAACCAGAGAGAGCAGTAAAAGTCTGCTTTCCAGCCTGGTGTTAAACGGGAACGCCACGGATTTTACACATCAAAGGGTTTTCCCAGGTGTTGGGGAGCACTAGTGCATAAGTATTTTATGTCTCCAAAGGAGCGGTGTGAAGTCTTAAAATGTCCTCACTTGATTCAGCGTCAAATGGGGCAAAAGATTACGTCTGAAAATGAAAAAGAAAAAAAAAAGCATCTGGGTGTGTGGAGTTTGAAAGAAGTGATCCTGTTAGACCTCTGTAGCTGTTTAACTGCTACTAGCATAACACACCCGAATGTCTGATCAAATTGTTAGCCACCGACTTGCATTGTGGGTAATGAAGGTATTGGTCGGTAATCGGTATTGACAAGAAAGATGAATGTGTGACATAAAAGAAAGATGACATCTCGCATTCTGACGTATTGATTTGGATCAGTTTGTTTTTACTGGCCTTTGTGGGTCCGACAATGTTATATAGGAGTGCAAAGCTAAATCAGTGGAGTACTCTTAAGTTACTCTTTAAATAATGTATAACGTTAAAATGACAGGTAAAATCATTTTCAGCCCAACTTTTTCTGGTTTCTTATTGGGGAGCATATGAACATTAATATTCCAGATCAGTTTGAATCTCAACAGTTGAGAACTGCAGCAGGTGAAAGGTTCACGTCGCAGCGCTGTGAAGACAAGCCCGCTGCCTCTGGTGTAGCTCTGAGATTAATATCCATTTACAACCTGAAGTGGCTACTGAAGCCTGCCTCAAGAAGAAAGAAATCACAACAATAAAATAACAACGCATTTGCAGAATAAAAAAAAAACTAAAAAAAAGTATTGAACATATACTGTATATTACTCTTTAAGCCTTCGTTTGAGATCATGGCACCTGTCCTAAACAAACACCAGATTGATACTCAAGCTTTTTGAGTTTCAAAGAAGTTATGGGTACACACAGGTCAACAATGTACAAATCACCGCTGATATTTGGCAGCTGTGGAATGAAACAGTTTGGGGAAAACAAACCTAATTGTATGTCCACATCAGGGCCTGTGTGTACCATGACTCCTACACTGGAAGGAAGCATTTGATGTGTTATTAATAATACTGTCACAGACGTTTAGGGTACAGTTGGCCGACAGACTGCAGGAAGCGATGAGGTAGCATGTGACTTATGTTTTCCCTAGTGACACTATCGCTGATAAAACCTTTCAGAACCTTTTTTTTTTTTTTTTTAAAAGCTTGTCAAAGTATCCAAATCCACTAGATACCAAATGTCAACATCATGTTGATCTGTGGCATCAAACGTCACACCAACACAGGTTCTTGAACCCTTGGGCCCCGTTTACACTTGGCATTTAAAACTCAACCTGTATCCAATCATTGGCTTTGCCTGGACTTCATTCTATGGCGTCGTTATTTTCCTTCTTCAGGTAACATATTCAGGCTCAGATCACATGATAACTCCAGGTGTAAATGTTTTTTTTTGTTTTTTTCCTTTTCATTTTGACATCACAAGTGATAAATGCACAATGACAAAGCAACATCACTTCATGACTTGGCCATACTGGCATACATTCAGAGATGCGTGAGTATGCAAGTATATGTTACATGTATGTTATGGCGAGGGTTGTTCACATGAGGGGAGGGGTGGGGGGAGGGGGGTTTGTTTTGTCAGGCTCAGCAAAGTGCACCAGTTTAGTGCTTTTTCCAGGGCTTCATTGTTTTCTCGGCAAACCTTTGCACTAAAATATGTTTGCGATCAAGTGTAGAAAGTGCTGCGACGCATCCCTAAAGACAGAGACCACAGTCCGACTCTAGTCATTAGCAGTTTGTCAGAATTCTTCCAAACGATCTGAACGTCTGGTGCTTCCTGCTCAGAGCAGCGGGCGGGAGCAGAGAGCAGGTGTAGTGCTGGCTGATGGAAGACGAGGTGCGATCACTGGAGGACACAGTATTTCTTGTAGTCGGACTCAAAGTCTTCATCCATGCTACTGGTGTCGGCCATCTTCTTGCCATCAATCTTTGGCAGAAACTGGGAGTAGTCGACTCCTTGCTGCTCGTAGAAGAGGATGTACGCCGAGTCAGTGTCGATCTCTTCAGAGTGCACTTCCTGGAGGACATTTTTTTTTTGTGAAACAAAGAGGGGATGTGATTGATCTTTTCGAGGAACATGTCGATTAACCTGTAATGAGTTGTTCAATTCTGGAAAACATTACAGGCAGATTTAAGATAAGTGATGGCATGTATCCACCACTAGATGCCTCCAACAAATACTGCATATAATGTCTTTTATTCCAATCAGTTTATATAGATGTGTTTTTCCCTTTGACATCTTTATAGTTCGATAGGTGTAAAAACAAAACAAAAACATTATTACTTAACTAACCTTTTGCTGCTCTGCCCTATGTCTTGCCCCTTAATTTCAAGGATCGATATTGTAAAAAAGCTAGATTTCCATGTCTTTTGTTTTTAATTATAAAGCAGACCGGGGTGCTACATAAATACTGTGAAAATGTCATAACGCTCAATCCACAGTGAAATGCACATAGCCCGTATTCAGAAACTGTGACCTTAAATGAGCCGCCAGGACTTTCATATGGTTGTGATGTCACAGTTATCCATGGCAATAATCAAAATACAGTAATGAAAGGTATGCTATTAATTGTGGAAGTAGAATATGAAGTGTCCTAACACCTTACCTTACAGCTGCTGTCATTATAGCAGTACCATTTGTCATTGGGGTTTTTGGCATACGTCACATAGTGGCCTCCTCCCATGATTCCTGAATGACACTGACGAGATAAAGCAGAACAATAATTTAGACTTGTTTCAAAGCAGAATAAAAAAACGCATTGAGAAAGCTTAAAACTACTTTTAGTGAGGGTGATGTTGATGTGTGATACTTACTGATATTGCATAGAGGTTGTAGATGGCGTCCAGACACATGTTGTCACTGTGCTGGAGCAGCGAGTTGTCAGGGTCCATGCTGCTCTCTGTGCTGCAGTCTGAGCTCAGCCCGTTGCTGTCACCGTTCACCAGGACTAAGTCACAGAGGCTGCTGGACACCTCAGTACCGCACGATGCCTCTGACGCAATCATGTCTCCTGATCCAGGAAGGCTTGGTTCTTCCGCCCCTGCTGTGCTCCCCTCTGTGTCTGGCTGTGGCGCACCGTCCTGTGGCTCAGCCTCAGGATTAGCAGCTCCATCCAGGTTCTCCTTGCTGTTAGAGAGGCGGTGTCTGCTGCCTAGCTGGGGCAGGCGTAGCCGGCCTGGCCTGCGGCCTACGCTCCCGGTCTTTGGGCTGCCAGAGGGGCTGCTGGTCCGGCTGAGAGAAGGCGTTGACTTCCTGCTAGATGCAGGGGAGGCTGTTGGAAAACCACAGAGTTAAATACACATCCTCTGCCATTGGGCCATTAGCTGCTCTGCTTATTTATACTTCCGTCTATTTTGTTTCACAAGCTGTCATGCTGTTAAACATCAAACACATAAAAAAATGTGTATGTCTCTCTAAAAATGTAAGCAGTCTCAGTGCATGATTGGCTCGCAATAACTAAATATCAGACTTAAATCAACATGTGGAACCTTTGGGGAGGTTGCAGAAGCCAGCGGGGGCAGAGATGGAGGACAGGTTGTCTTCTCCGACCCTCAGCAGATCCTCGCTCTTACTGCGGGAGTGAAGGCAGTGCTGCTCCAGGTCTCTGGGAGCCAGGAAGGCGCTGGGGTCAAAACTCTCCCTCGGGAACTTGACAATCTTCTGGGATTTGATCCAGCGACCATTTACAAACTGGAAGCGCTTCAGGTGCACAATCTGAGGAGAACACACACATACTGTGTTTCAACTAGTTTCAATACAAACAGGAAATACTACTGCAAACTAGGGCTGCACGATATGAGGAAAATATCGAATTATTTTTTACTGATATTGTGATCGCGATATGATTAATGATTTTGGAGGGAATGATCATCTTGTATCATTATTCTCATTGAAAAATATTGACATTAAAAACGTAAATGATTATAGTGTGATTTTTTTGGCCGGGATCTGTAGGATAGGATTTGTAGGCCAGGACATCTCTGCAGCACCACAATACTTCATTAAGAATGGTTTGACACATATATTGCCTTTAAAAAATAGTGTGCCCCCCCCCCCCCCCCCCGCAATTTGGATATTGCACTGGTCCATATTACGATTTCGGTAAAATTGTGATCAATTGTGCAGCCCTATTGAAAACCACATGTAGAGTTCTACAGCCAGAGCCAGAGCTCAGGTCTGACACAGACTTAGAAGTGTGCCACTGACCAGCATGGGCGGCAGCCTCCAGAGGTCCAGCTTCTTAGTGGCCAGCCGGTGCGTCTTGCACTTGGAGCAGTAGTAGAGCTCATCCTCACCCAGCTCTTCCTCGCTGGTGAAGGCCTTCAGACAGCTGTCCAAGCTGATGGGCTCAGCCTGGGCCCGACGGGACTGCTCCACACTGCAGTGCTCCTCCACAATCTGCAAGGAGACCATGATGGTGAGGATACTGAACAGGGTGATGATGAATTCACGCTATTCTGCTTCTTCTTCTTTCTTTTTTTTAAGATCATTTTTTGGGGGGCTTTTCCTTTATTAGATAGTGACAGTGGATAGACAAGAAATCTTCACGGTGAATGGCTGATAATTAACAGTGTAACCAATGGAAAAGAAAGAACTACACACTCATAGCTAAAAATTTAATTAAAGAAAACAACATGCACTTTTATATTTAAGTCTGTGTGTTTTACCCGCTCCTGGGAGGTCTGGTAGCGGAGATGCAGGGCGGTGGGGTCCCAGTCCACAGCTATATAAGCATTTCCCACAGAGGCTCTGTCCTCTGTACACTCTATTGTACAGCCTCGGCAGAACCTGGAAACACAGACAGACACAGGTACAGCTGCAGTACATACACATGTTCACGGGCACGCAACTTGCAAACTTGGGACCCATAAATTACAGTATGAACATTCCTAGCTTAAAAAAAATTTAATATGCATCACTCTACATCTAATTTTGTTTCTGAGGTTAATTTGATCATTCTGATAAATTGTTGTGCTTTTCCTTAGATTCTTTTTCCGCTTGTGAACAAAATACATATACATATATCATATCATACATAATGTAAAAATCCAGACAATGTCTCGTCACCACCAGATACATTACTCCCTAATTTGTGTGTATATGAAATACTCTGTACCATACAGGTAGGTATGTCTTACCTGTACCAAGGACACCAGGCACAGGAGTTGCCATCCTTACCCACAACCCGTAAAGTAAAGGGGTACTGGTAGCCCATACTGTCATCACTGCAGAAAAGGAAGGGGAAAAAAGAAGAAAATTCAGTGTGGATATGTTTTTGACACTCAACACTTAACTTGCTCAGAACGTTGTGTGTTACAAAACAATTTCACTTTTATTCAACAATTTCACTGTTTTATTCTTATAACAAGGCACTGTTGGCAGTTAGTTGTGCCTGGAGTTAATTACACTAAAAAAAGGGACGGGAATGGATCAGGTTTTAGATAGCGGATACCGCTGAGCCCTGATCTGCTCAGGACATTCCTAATCACCTTCACTTGAGATCTAAAAAAGATCTGACAATTTCCTGTTGGTAAAGATACTCACGTTGCACTGTGATGTGTTTAGCTTATAGCACTAAGAGTGGAAGCGCGGGGGGGTAGCTCTGTCAGCAGCAGAAAAACTCACAAAAAAATCTGTTGGTAGAAAGGAGAAGACTGAAGGCCTACCAGTCCTGGGCGTGGTTGCTGGCTTCCTGTGGAGGCAGTGGGCTGGCCAGTCGGGACACTTGGATCCAAACGGCATCGTACAGATCCTTCTTACTGGTGTGGACAGTGCAGGGAACTATGAGCGGCATGCCGAACAGACTGGGCCGGTTCTTCTGAGATGACAGGAAGTAAAGCTCCATACGCATCTGAAGGGGCAACACAAACAAGTTTTACTAAGCGCTGGGACACAGTCAGGCATGTTGTTTCTTTTGGCTAACTATCACCTATAGAGCAACTACAACTAACTGCTGGAGGATACGGGATGTAAAGAAATGATTTAGTAACATAAATAATTTGGCTGAAATACATTATTTAAACAGCATTCATCCATTCTACTGTACAATTACTGACAGTATTTGTTTTGCACATACTGTACTGTACAATACAGCACACAGCTTTTGTATTGAGTTCTTACCATCTTTCTGTGCATGGCGATGATGTAGCCAATGAAGGGACTCTCCTGCACCGGTGTGATGTGTCCGTTGGCGACCCCGTTGTCCAGGGGCGACTCCGGGTTACAGGACACCATGGTGCTGGGCCCACCGTTGGGGATGAGGACGGTCTTATTGCCCAGGTCCCCATTGGCAGCCGAGCCGTTGGCTATTGGGGTGATGTCTAATGAAGGGGAAGAGCGAGGAGATGACAAAATGGAGAAACTGTGGATTCAGACAGATCCGAGCTGATAAGAGTGCAAAGACAACATGTGAGTGAACAGGTTTACCCGTCAGTGTGGGTGAGCTCAGTGACGTTGGTGAACCTGGCACCGGGATCTCAAATGCACACAGGAAGCCGTTAACAGACAGACGGACCTTGTGGTTGTCCTGAGGAAAGTTCTAAACGCGAAGAATTGGGACATCAGACTGCAGCACTTCACAGTAGTACAGTAACAGCGAGCACTGCATGTGTAATATGTAGCAACAGACGTTATAAAGGTTAAACACACTGTTGTGAAAAGTGCCTCATCTCCTTCATTCATCCAAATTACAAAAAAAAGCACTTTCTGTACCTGTAGTGGCATCTAGCCATTAGACAGTTTTGAGGTTTTAAGATTTCTGTTCTGATATGTTGCTAGACTTTTTTTGTAGTTTGAGTAAACTGAGCCTTTAAATTGATATCTAACCAAGTTAAGACGCAAAGAATGATGTTGCCTCTTTCCCTCTGCGCTACCAGCTACACTTTGTGTGAGACAAGGCCTGTAATGTGATCAGTGGAACAGTCTCAGTACCTTGATGTTGGAGGTATGGACTTCAGCCAGGAGGATCTGCTCAGGCTTCAGACTGCACAGTTCACTCAGCTGTTTCTTCAGCCCTGTGTATTTTTCATCCATATTCAACCGCAGGCCGTAGCGCACAGGTGTGGAGCCATCCAGTTTAATGACTACAAACAAACCACAACATTAAACGCAATTTAGTTTTTGTACGTTTGAAAAAAAAAAGAATACATTTTCAGAATCTTTCCTCCAGCCTTCTCACCAGTGATCTCCAGATGCATGGAGCTGTCCATGGGCAGGGGCAGAGACAGGAAGTTGAAGGGGTCAAAGCGAGCGCTGATGTGTCCGCAGGTCTTACACTTCACCTGGGACTTGAGCTGACCGTGAAACAGATCCACCACGATGGAGCGGTTCCTACGCAGGTGGTTCTCCCATGCCTTTAGGGTGGAGAAGCATTAACACACACACACACACACACACACACACACAGGTGAGATCACACAGCAATAATCCCTCAGGACATACAAAAAACAAACAGAACACCAATACAGCAACATTACCAATTTAAAGGAGAGCTTAGCTGACAGGCTGACTGGTATTGACTGCTCTCTTCTCCTTATCCTTTGACTCTCAGAATGAAAAGCAGAGGGTGTGACAGCTTATTACCCCAAGGAGGGGAGGGCTGAGCTCTCAGTTGAAACTGTACCATTAATGGTTCAGAGAGACCTGATGTTAAAGTCATAACTGGCCTATTCCCCCTCTTTGGCCTTTACACTATTTAATTATCTCTCCTGCAACTGGATCAATCAATCAATCAATCTATCTATCTATCTATCTATCTATCTATCTATCTATCTATCTATCTATCTATCTATCTATCTATCTATCTATCTATATATATATATATATATATATATATATATATATATATATATATTAAAGTCAAATGGACAAAATCCATGAATGTTTTCTTATGTTGACTCCATTATGCACCCACCACTCCAATGTGATTTATTTTTTTGCTGCCTGCTGCAGCCGAAAAAGACACTATGAGAGTCGTAACAGTAAAGTTGCAGCCCGGACAGCTAAACAATGAGCTGAAACCCACTAGTAGAGTAAAGCCGAGAGAACAACTTCACGGCTTTGTGTGTAATCACTCTTGCACAAAAAGTTTGCTTTGCATTTGGTGTAAACGCACCATAAGACAGCTGCGGTCTTACTATGAATTCCAAGCAGATTTATATTTATCTGTCCAAACTATTATGCCAGAGCGAGAGAAGTAGTGTTCATTTTATTTGTAGACAATATTATTTGAACAGCAGCATGATCTCTGACCTCAGAGGCCACCTCCCAGTCAGGCCGGCCATCGCTGTCCTTCAGCTCCACGTAGGGTTTCTCATGGACTCTGTTGAGATCTTCATGGAGACCATCCAGCAGGAAGGCTAGCAGCTCCTGGGAGTCCTGTTGCTGGAAGCCATTAAAGCGTGGGGCATACTTTGCTATTGTCCACTGGAGAGGAAGTAAGGACATCATAGACGTTATTTCTTTATGAATGTTAAAAGCACTTTAAGGGCACACTAAAGGTCCTCCTGTAGCACTTAAAGGTCCTATGACATGCTGCTTTTTGGATGCTTTTATATAGGCCTCAGTGGTCCCCTAATAGCCAGTCCTACAATGAGTTTTCGTTAGGACGTGCCATTTCTGTGTCTGTAGCTTTAAATGCTATTGAGGAGGAGGGGGGGGAGGCAAGGTGGAGGGTGGGGGTGTGGCCTTGACCAACTGCCATGCTTCGCTTGTTTGCAAGCCCTGATGTCTCTCTCTTCTCATGGGCGGGTCAAATTCTCTGGGCAGGCAAAGCAGAGAAAGGGGAGGTCACCTTTCCCCTTATGATGTCTTAAGGGTAAGATTCCAGACCGGCACATCTGAGCTTTCATTTCCTCAAAGGCAGAGCAGGATACCCAGGGCTCGGTTTACACCCATCACCATTTATAGCCACTGAAAAACCTCATAAAGTGAAAATGTCATGCCATGGGACCTTTAAACAAGTTTAGACACAGTGCACAAACACAAAGATTGTGATGCAGCTTGCCGAAAGGTGAAGAGTTATGGATCAAAAATGACAATACCTGACCAGACCTGTAAACCACTAAGACGTAAAGAAAGCTACTGCACACTGACAGCTTTAAAACAGATGCTGCTCTAAAAACGTACCAACTTCTCAGTTTGTATGGCAGACTGTCAGAAAAGTACAAACACACAAACGTCTTTAACGTTTCATGTGTCGGGCAGTGATGCAAATGTTTACCCTGAGTTTGAGTGGAGCCACGTTCTTCTGTGTCCCGCTCCATAGCTCCATCACCAGGTCACCATAACACTTGGCCATGTGACCTCGCATCCCGATGGGGTTGGTTCTGTAAATGCACCAACACGAGCCAGTTCAAATGAGAAGTTCAGGAGAATGGTGGAAAGATTTATACCAAAGTGATACACTTTAATGGCACCTGTTAAGCTCATAGAGGTGTCTTCCTGAGATGAAGTAGTCTGTGAGAGGCTTGGTGTTGCTCACACACTGGATACTGGAGTTCATGAAGCAGGTGTTGCCAAGGTTACTGAGGCCAGTGGCTCCTTTCTCTGTGGGAACTGGGATGGAAAACAACGACATACTGGTCAGATTTAAAGCAACGTGCTTTTTTTACTGACCAAAACCAATGACTGAATATTTTTTACTATTGCACATATGAGAAAACTGTTAAAATTACTGTACAGCGTGACAGTAGTCTGGCTATCACCAGACCAAGCTCAATCTTTTAAGACTGAACATTAGTCTGGGGAGTCCGCTCTGTATTTTCGCTGCACAAGAGGCGTGATTAACGGGCATAGTTCAATTGACTCTACGCAATTGGATAATCCTTCAACCAATCAGACCAACGATCCGGGTGACGTAGCAGCGACAGCGGCATCAACGGGTTGCTGCGCTTCGGTGGCCGGCTTGTTGAATGTAAACAAAAGTCGCTTCTCTATCGTCATTGTGTTAAACCCGCCAATAGCGCGCCAGGTGGATAAGCCAGTTTGTGATTGGTTCACGCAAAATTGTTACGGGAGCAGGATAAATAAACGTACAGGTTTCCAGACTGAGCTGCAGGGAGAAATCAAATCACCAGCAGATCGGGTGGGGTTTACCCAGTCTAGCGTGACAGCTAAAGTTTATGGACTCTATCTTACACCTGGCACAAAGCGGCACACAGCTGTCACTGCTAGTTTCAGACCGACGCAGTTGTTTCATGCCCAGCGCCCCTGTTGCGTACGTAGCAAATACGTGCGCCCATGGGCACAAGTACATTTGGGGTTTTTGTCTTGAAATGTGCTTTGGTCTTCGGGTTTAAAGGTTTAAAGATTAGTGATAGGTTTGGATTGCAGTTGAGTGTATTCATTCTGATTAATAGCGGATGTGTTGCAGGAAATAATACATCATTAATGAGGAAAATATGAATTACACTCTCTAAACATGGCAGAGAGCAGAGCAGAGGAATTCATAAGCTAAATGTTTTTATATGTTCCGTTTCCTCTGTCAAGTTTAAAACTACAGGTTGTTTTTTTTGCTGCTTAAATGTCCCACGATATTTGCTGCAGTAACATTAAACTTAACGAAAGCAGCCTCTCAAGTCAAAGTATTGCAATTCAATTCCACAGATTACATTTAAATCATTAGATGTTGTTGTAGGCTTTTATGTTTTGACAATAATTGTCTCCCATTCGCCTCCCACTATTATGCTACAAAGAGTAGATGTGCAATTTCCTAGTAAAATGTAATATTTGCCTAATAGAGCACAGTTTCTATCCCACCATATTAGAGCATCGTTTTTCCAAGAAAATACCTGACGGAAACTACCAATCTGTTTACAAATGCACATTAAGCTCATCCAGTGTCTTCCAGCTTACCTTTGTGTCTGTCCATCTTACTACTGTTGGCAATGAAAGACATTTCCTCAGGCCAGCTCATGTCTTTGTTCCTGACTGTGGAGGGAGAAAGAGATTTCTGTGATTGAACCAGTTCACTCGGTCTTCCATGTGCCATTATTTAGAATCACCTGGTATCAATGAAATTATCTGTTGATATAACACTTTATAAGTCTGAAGAGAGTTTTGTTAATTCTGGAAAGAAATGTAAGAGGGAAGTGTTTCCGACCTTCAATAACTAGCTGCTGCTCATCATAGATCTTCAGGCTTTCCAGTGTGTGATCTTCATCGTCCAGGAGGGTGAGGTAGTTCTACGGGACAGAGAGGAGAGAACATGATGAAACCACGAGGAGTAACTTGTGATTTATTAGGACTATGGAATTATTACCTTGTTGTTCTTTCTTCTGCATCAGTTCATTTTAAAAACGGTACCATCAGCCATGGTCGTAATAACCTGATAGGGGACCTTAGGGCAAACCCCTCGGAATTCTACCCGGCCCCTGGTTCGCTGTGTGCAAACTTAATTAAACATAGATCATTTTAGAAATATGCAGCATGAAACTAGAAAACTGAAATTATGAAGGTCTTGGATCTAGACTTTGGGACTCTGTTTAAAATACAGCCTCACACTAAGATAATAATACTACAAGCCTCACCTCAACGGCCCCCAGCTGATATTGTGCCTTGGTGGTATATATTCCCTAATACATTTTAAGTTAAATTAGCACACACACAATATGACTAGGGCTTTTGGAGCCCCTGTGGTTTGCCTGCTTTACATTATGAATTTAACTGTTGGCAACAAGCTGGCCTTTAATCGTGAACAGGTATTTTTGGACTCAAGTTGCCACTAGCTCAATGAGCTTTAAATCTGTAACCTTTTATGACAGGTATTATGTTTCTTGCATAAAATGTGGTTGGACATGTGTCAAACAGCATGTAAAGCCTTGGCTGGATAATCAACTGATTAAAACAGGCAACCGCCCCAGGGCCCCTGATCTCCAGAGGCTCCAAAGGCCCCAGGTTCCCAACTTGTAAATCAGTTTTGATTTATTGCAAATTTGTTTGTTTGGGAGTTTGCACCGCAAAAGTACATTATTAACCGGATCCTGCAGCGTGCATTACCATGTAATCTTATGGTCCTGTCTTGTAGAGGGACCCTTTGTTAATTATCTTGCTTTATAATGTGCTCAAATTGTTCATTTAATTTCAAAACAAAGTTGTGACATACAGGAAACCTGGGACCATATTGTAGTTGTTGTTACGGTGGGAGGACTCCCATAACACATTAATCTGCCATGTTTAGATACAAACTTTTCTTTTGAATCCCAGGCTGATGATGGATGGAATATGAATTTAAATGCATGCTATGCAGGTGAAAACATTATTGAAATGTTTAGTGCTACAGTGAACTTCCTGCCAACATTATCCACTACCTTCATCGTTGTGAAGTATTGTGTCATATACTGGCTAGGGCTGCATAATATATAGTTTTTTTTATCGTCATCGCAACATCAACTGCCGCAATATACACATCGCAAAAGGCTGCGACATAAGACGAAAGACGCTCAGACGTTTTTTATGTTACTTTTATTTTATTTTTTTTATGATAATTTTTTGGGGCTTTTCCCTTTATTAGATAGCGACAGTGGATAGACAGGAAAGTGGGTAGAGAGAGAGAGTGGATGACACACAGCAAAGGGCCACAGGTCGGATTCCAACTCGGGCCGCTGCAAAGGTCTCAGCCTACATGGGGAGCACGCTCTACTGAGTGAGCTAGAGGCCGCCCCATTTTTTATGTTAGTTGAAAGAAAATATCAGTAGAAAACTGCACTTCATTCTTTTTTTAGTGCTGCCTGTTATATTGAATTCAATGTTCAATTTGTTCAATAAAAGACTGTTAGAAATGATTTCCTTTTGTTTGTTTTAAATTCAACAAGCAAGTGGCCGGGTTGGCTCAGTAGTAGAGCAGGCACACATATACTGGGTTCGAGTCCGACCTGTGACAATTTCCTGCATGTCTTCCCCCTCTCCCTCCCCTTTCTCACCTAGCTGTCCTGTCAAAAATTAAGGGCGGAAAAGCCCAAAAAATTATCTTTATAAAAATTTATAAAAATCAACAAGCAATTTGTTGTATTTTAGCAGAACACTGAAAGCGGGAGAAACGCAGAACAGAGTAATCTCTAATATCTTTGTTTATCACAAGTAATATCGTTATCACGATATTCAACATTATGGCATATTTTCCCTCATATCGTGCAGCCCTAATACTGGCTGATCAATATGTGATATTTCATAAAACGACAGCTGTGCAGCCCACCTCACTGTTATAGAGCCAGAGTCTCATGTCCTCCTCCTTGATGCGGAGTCTCTGGGACAGATAGAGGTGGATGTCCTTGATGGTGGCCATGCGGCTGAAGCAACCTGTGTAGGCCAACATCCTCTTCAGAGGAGCGTTGGGGGATGGCACGTTACCTGCTAAGGCGCACAAACAAGACAGACACATTTCATTTGACTTTATCTTAGCTGGAAGAACTTCAACTGTGATTTAAAAGTGCTTGTGTGTTCAAGCTCACAGATGCAAACAACTGATCGATTCCGACAACAGCATTCTGGTGACTGAGGATTAGTTGTAAGAAAGCAGCAAGAAAGGTTTTTTTTTGTCAATCAGCGCAGACTTGATTGGTCAATCAACTTAGTGGAATTAGTGGACTCAGATTGGACTAAATCAAAGACAAACCAATCAATATCAGTCATGTTTACTAAAATATAAATATACACATTTAAAAGCTTTACTTAACTGATATTGACTTCAACATTAATTAAACTAGTGATTTTAATATTTGATTTTTAAATGTTATTTTTTTTTTCTATCTACACAGCTTTGCTATTCAATTCTGCCACTGAATGAATCATCCGCTACACTTGTTTGAGTGCTCTACTATTGCCTCAGCCTGTCAGGAAGACATCATGGGGAATATGATGCCAAATTAGATCAATTTGGGATATTTAGCCACATGCCTGAGAGAGGGTCTTAATGTCCAGCAATGACAAGCCGCTGCTCAGACAGATTATGAATCATGATAGAAGCCCAAGCTCCACTGGGGACTCAGGTCTGCCCTGTGGCCTGAAACCTGATCTGTTGACTTGATTTGCACCAGCGCTCTCATGCTGAGTGCTGATTCTATCCCCAACCTGATTACCCAGGAGCAACTGTGTACATCTCCACTTTATGCTTTGTCGTATGTTTTCTTTTTGCAGTGAGGCATTTTCAGTTTATACTTGTCCATTTTATCCATTTAGATATCATGCAAGGGGATAAACACTGGAGTAAAATCTAGCTTCAATTATTGTGAGTAAGTGGGTCTGTATATAGGATTTCTATTGTGGGTACATTGGACCTGAATTGACTGAAGTGGAAGTGATTGTAATTAAAGTAATTGATGTGGTACAGCATATTGTCATCAACCTACATATACCAGAATGTCAGTTGACACTGATTAGACTGAGGCAGATTCAAATTTGGTCTGTTTTCCAATGTTCAAAAAGACAAACGAGTGATTTACCAAAGGCCAAATGCAAATTTTCTTTCAACAATTTAAAATTTGCTATGATTTGTATTATTTTTATGATTTAGGATACTTAATAATGCAGATGAGTGTAGAACACTCAAACAAGTGTCGTCAAAACTAATGCTTGAATGGCAAGGTCTGTGAAGATTGAAAAGATTTGAATTATGCAACTTTTAGAGTGATCAGCAGTCTTGCCCCTTCACGGATCATTGGTTCTGTCCACTGCCCACTTGAGAGAACTGCCAGGACTGGATCAGTCCACTCCAGGAAGATTAAAGGGGGGGGGGGGGGGGGGGGGGGGGGGGAGAGAGATGCGGGGTAGCTCAATGAAGCATTTGTCGACGGCTTGCTCTGGTCTTGCTGCAGGCTTACGTTACCTCTTGGTGGGGGTAAATACGGTGGGAACATTCGCAGGCTGGTCATACCCATATTGACCCAGATGTTGGACTGGGGGGAGCGCGTGGCCGGCTGCTGGCGGAGGAAGAGGAGGTAGCGCGGGAAGAGCTCCAGCTCTGCTTGGCTTGTCTTGCTCTCCAGGATAACCTGGGGTGGAAGGGAATTTCTTTTTTTTTTTTTTTACTTTTCATGTATGGAAACCACTGTCAAAGTGTCATCAGTTGTTATGTGTTCACTACGTTTCACTCTCTTTTACACAAGGAACTACTAAACTATATGTAAGACACAAACATCTTCACTTTCTGATCCATCAGGGGAAATACCCACACTCGTGCAAACGTGCATGTGTTACCATGGTTATTAAATGATGTTCCATAACTATAAGAATTGCTTCCTTGACAGTTATTTGACAGTTATAGTTATTTTCGAACTGAGCTGCTCTTTAGATTATAATGCAGGGGCAAATACAAATACTGTCACCGGACTGTGACCAGTTTCACTGCATATAGCCCAAATTCATATTAAGGGTCCAGAGCATCCATTAGTCATTTACACTGTCAAAATTATTTTTATTAAGGTTTTAAGGCCAAAACAATATTTACTGTTTTCATCTTATGGTGCACATGTGCTTAACAATAAAATAAAAACAGTATATATTGTTTTTGCCTTAAAATAGATGATAGAAGATAAGCAACTTAATTCTCATCAAAGCAAATATCAAGTCAATTCACGAAATGTAAAAGCAAATTGCAAAAGTCAGTTGCAAGTCCTTCAGGTCTCTGAATGCTGACGAATAGGTTTTGTTTGTGCGTCCGTGTGCGTAAAATAACAATAGAGTGAAAAAATACAATTTCTAATGCCTAGTTCAACTCAAACCTACTGCACAATGACGGATAATTACTGATATTGCCCTCACTTTCAGTTTTAGTTAAAAATAAGGTTGTTTACAACCATGTCTGATCGCCTGTCCATGTGTGTTTCTTGCCCTGTTGGATTTTTCAAAAGTAAGACCTTAGTTGTAATAATCCTTTAAGTCTGACTTGTTGACAGCTCTGCTCTTAAAAGTATACTGTGATGTTAATACTGACCAGTTGCATCACAGTGTTAGTGAGGTTCATCAGCTGTTGAGTTTGTGTTTATATTTCAGACTGTATTCACTCACCGGTCGAGGCAAGCTGAGGTTGGCACCGTACCAATGGTAGAGTGCCCGCCACACCGGCTCAGGCACTGTCTCAAAGTCTCTGCCAGGCACCAGCTGTAAGGAGCGCTTCAGCCTGCCACCCTCCATGGTTAACGTAGGGGCCTGCAGAGGCACAGCACAGACATCAGCATTTAAATACATGCACAAAAGACCCTATTCTGCCTACTTGAATTACAGATAATAGATAGAGACAGTACCCTAATGCTGTGTACAGAATGGCAGCCTGCTATCAGTACAGCATAATGCAGAGATAAGACAAAAGGAAAATGGAAGCACCATCTGGTCCCTGAGAGCCTTTGCCAACAGAAGAGGAGTGCCTCCTAATTAGGAATCTCAGATCATTTTTTCTGTCAAACCAAAGAAAGAGCTGGCAAAACATATTCCTCTCCCACACTGTGTTCTGATGTAACCACCAGGATGTTAAGATTAGAACTGAAACTGAAATATCTTTTCATCCACAAGAAATTACACAAAGTGCTCCAAATATAACACAAAAAGATTCTCTTTTACAGACTGAAAATGTGTAGGCTGAAGCCGCACATGCACACGCACACACACACACACACACACACACACACACACACACACACACACACACACACACACACACACACACACACACACACACACACACACACACACACACACACACACACACACACACACACACACACACACACACACACTTGCCTTCATGGGGTCAGTATTGACCAGAGATTGGTTGTCAATGGCTCCAGGTCTTTGTGCTGCCAGCTGGGAGGTGAGATGGCCGTTGGCTCCAGAAAAACACTGATTGTTGTTGTCCGATACATTGGGTTGACGGGCAAAACAGCTCTCTGTAGCAGAGGGAGCTACCTGCGGGCTCAGGGCTGCTGGGTCAGAAGGCATAAGATGGAGCAAGCAGGCCACACACACAGGGAGGAAAAAAACAGAAGTCACACAGAAACACAAACAGAAAGTGTTCAAATTCAATCTATAGTCCAGTTGGGATGTTTTATTCAAGTGAACTCGTGTGGACAGTGTAAAGATGCCAGTTAAAATGCTACAAATAAATACAATGATAATACATGTTTTGTATGTACAACTAGCCTCACATTACCAGAGATCTCCACAGCGCTGTGTCAGCTCTGTAGTATCACCTGGCTGCACAAGTTAATATTCTGGTATAGGGAAAAAAATTGCTCCAGGTTGTTTGTATTTCTTCTAGTCAATAACAATGATCTTGGGCAGCACTAAGCCTTAGATGCCAGCAACAGTGCTCTTGCAAAATAGATAGCGGAGACAGTGGAAGCTGAGGAGAATGCCTGGCATCCAGTGCGTCAGGCTTTACCCACACTGTACATCCGGTAAGCCAGACTAATATAAAACTGAATGACAGTCCACAGTCAATAAATCTATCCATGGAGCTTAAGTAAGCTGTGTTGCTAACCCATTTGCATCTTGGTTGGGTTTCTGATCCTGGTTGTTGGAAGACAGACCTCTCATGTCTTTCACTTAAGGACGTCCTGACACACAGACTTTAATACCATAATGGCAGCGAGTCCTAAAGAATAGCTTGCATGAACAATAAAAGCCGGTCATTGATATAGGTTAGGCGAATACTATACAGTACATTCTCCACAGCACTAATTATATCAGTGCTATATTGATGCGATACTCATCAATGGGTTGGTCTGAGTTTCTCTTTTAATTTGTGCAGTGTACTTGTACTCGTTCGAATGCACGACTGAATTAAACCAGTGAGGACATTCAATATTTGTTTTTTATATGACATCTACTACTACTACTATGTAAAGTGTGTTGACTGACCACTCTCTGTGGCTTCCGAGGCGCTGGACACAGCATCAGGTGACCTCTCCTCAGTGGGGCTGACCGGGCCAAAGGTTCCCAGTCCTCCCAGTCTGTCTGGTGGGCTGGGCTCAACAGTGGCTGTGGCCATTGGAGTTCGCAATGAGCTCAGGATGGACGGCTGCTCCACCACGATGCCCTTATGCTCCTGGACAGGGAGACAACAGCAGGGACTGCCCTGTCATTGTTTAAAGTGATATCTGTGATTAATGTGGTGTTTGCTTTCATGACAGTCACTGCTGCTGTCCCAGTGTGATGTTGTTTCGTAAGATGCAGTGAAAACGTTTGGCTCATAAACTGAAATCCAAATCCAAATCTGTAGCACCGGCACTTTTGAAAGTGGGGTTAATAAAATGTAACACTTACAGTACAGAAATCTGTGAACAAGTGGAGAAAACCATTTTAAAAAGTAAATGTTGATACAACAACTACACCTTCACACGTAAGCTATTATTCTGTGTGAGCATTTACAATACCCAAGCTTCACATTCATCTCTACGGTAGGCTCTGAGGTGAACTTGTCTTCTATGGAGCTAGAACTCCATCTCCATAGTCTTCAAGATGCAGTCAGGCTTACCTGTCCTTCCTCTGGCACATCTTTAAAATTTAAATTATGTCTTTATTAAGCAACATCTATTTTGTAACTTAAGTATTATTTAAAAAAAAAAGTAAAATCATAAACATTCTTGTACAAGTTTCTTGATTGTAAATTATTAAAATAATACAGTCTGGTTTCGGACCTCTAAATCACTGGCCACATCTCAGATTTCTTTCAGTGATTCCAATAGGTCTACTGTTGTTCTCATTTACAGCTTTTTTTTAGAGTTGGAAAATCAACTGTAGCCGTCCCTGAGACAGAAAAACCGTTGGTCGAAAAATGGATGAGATTGATGTAGCTGTACAGGATGTTTTAAAGCTCTAGTGCATAGTTTCTGTCGCCCCCATGAGGAATTCTAAGTAATGACAACAAAACTGTCAACGCGTCCACATGATACAAGCCTTCCGTGATCGCGCACGCGCCCCCCAGCCCTCCTTCACGCAGTTGCTAGATGTTGCTAGATGCTAGACATGATGGACTCTTCAGAAAAGGTAATTACCTTCACTTGAGTTTCTGAGCGGGAAAGTCACCGGACTCCACAATCTTCTGAACATAACCATACTGAGAAATACAGATGCGGTTGTGTGGAGCTGATAGTCTTAATTAGCAACTCATCTGGCAATGGCTTGAATGTAACAGATGTTCAATAATATAAAAAGGTTACGCACTAAAGCTTTAAGTCAAAATAACAACTCTTAAATCAACATATTTCTTTAATTACCAAGAAAACCATAAATTGTTCCAAGAAACAGCTGCCACTAACCACTTATGTCGACAGAAAACAATCATTACAGATTGGTAACTGCAAAATAACACACCCTCCCAAAGAGTGAACGGCTAACATAATCACAATGTCAGACTGAATAATGGAAAAGAAAACACAATGGCAATCCAGTTTGAAATCTTCTAGCCTGGGAAAAGCCTGACGAACGTCCGGCAAATTTGAGATTTGCTCTGCAAGTCAGTCTGGCCAAGAGCCCATTGAAGCCCATTTCCAATTTTTCCAAAATGAGGCACCAATCACAACCATTGAGGCGGGCTTTACACAATGACTGGAGCTTTTTGTTTAACATTCAACATGACGGCCACCGAAGCGCAGCAACCCGTTGATGCCGCTGTCGCTGCTACGTCACCCAGATCGTTGGTCTGATTGGTTGAAGGACTATCCAATTGCGCCCTTTACAACAATACACTGCATGTTAGGCAACATTGACTATGACATTATTGAGCACAATACCTGTTCAAAAGTTGACTTACATATTTAACGTAGTCCTTCCACTGCTGCCACCACAGCATGGAGATGAGGAACCAGTTGTGACTTTGCTGCAGCCCATGTCTGCTCTCCCTCTCTAACCAACCCCTGCACACAAACAGACAAAATAATGGAAAGTTCATTAGGTCCAACAGCATATTCCTCAAAGTTGTATACATGATGACAGATAGAGAAGACAGGTATGTACCTGATGATTTGTCCCTCCTCCTCAGGACTACCGGGCCTGAGCCCCAGGACTATGTGGCAGACCTGGACCAAGACAAATACACAAAGATGTACAAAACATATGGAAAATGATGATGAATACGTTTTGCATTTTCCATTTTAACACAAATACGAATTGTACAACTACTGTACAGTATAGCCGTTTTCAAACATGAACTCCGGACAATATCAGGAGAGTCAGGTGCAGACATTGGTCGAGGTTTCCCTTTCACACATGTAGCACACGTCAGACACGTTCTCACTTACTGGAAATACTATAATACGCAGAAGACACCACGCTCACAGCCGGTTCGTAATTAGGTCATGAACAACTGAGCCGCTTGCCGTTCCTTGAATCAGTCTGGGGATTTCGGTGCTGGTCCTGACAGAAGTTTCGAACCTGGTCGTCTCTCCAGTTAGACATTTTTGTTGCCGTTTTTGTGTAAATCACCCTTCTTCTTCATTTCATGTTTGTTTTTTACGGTTTCGCGAGCCGTATGATAGAAAAGTCATCAACATGCCCACTGGCTCGCCGTGAATAAACACAATGAGCAGCTCTATTCACACATTGGCTTGTATTGTATTGTGTGTAATTGTACATTACACTGGCTTTGTACTAGGGAGCTGGCACGGTAAACTGTCTGATAATTATATTTTGTTTATTTCTACTAAACTGTACTGCTGCTCTATGCTGTTTGGACATGATCCTGAGGACCCCCATGAAAATGAGATACTGCATCTCATGGGGTTTTTATCCTCTAATAAATGTATATAAATAAATAAATAAATGTCCGATCCAACTGATTCAGACATTTGCGTTCCAATGTCTAGATAATTTCAGGTTTGCAGTGCGTGTGTGAAAGGGGCTTCAGTGGGTACAGTGGGAACTGACCTGGAAAAGGAGGTTTAAGAACTCATTGGCTAACGCACTCTTCACACTCCAGATCTGGTAGTCTTCCAGGGTCAGGTGACCCAGCTGGGGAGGAGTCAAAAACACAAAGCATACTCACATTTACTGTTGCCAAAATATAGCCTGCTTTGAGACCTTGAAAGGTTGGAAGAAATGCTATGGTCATTGTGGGTGAAAATAGCTTAGAAGTAAGACAATAAGGCAGGGTGACTAGAAGGTTGCTGTGGGTGTACTGGGTAGCTCCCAGTGACAGTATGTGGAACTATATGAATGTGAAGCTGGAGTTGAGAAAGTCAACACCACTTTACAAATGGTGTTGACTTTCTCTGAATCAAGGTTATAAAATCAATTCATATTATGGGGTAGAAGGCAAAGCATTAACTTCCTGACCGCTACATCAGTGATGACTGTCACCAAGAGTTGTGTCTCACCTTGGTTGTGTCATGCATCCTCAGGATGCCCTCTACTATGTCTGACACGCTACTGTGCAGCTCCTGCAAGGTAACAAAATATATTAGCATCACAAAATTAGCACCAAACATAAATACCACATTAATAGAATATGTTCAGTTTGAATTAATGTGGCAATCCAGCATTTTCATCTGCCAGCATTACCTTTAAATAAACTGCCAAGAAATCATAGCCACAAAAAATCTAGTCTAGGATATGACCGGGTGATGTCTCCTGGATCGGACTGTGATGATTATGTTCAAATTCAAAATTGATATCAACTAATTCATATTCCGGCATCTTGCTCCTGGCGACTGCATAGACTTATCTGTCTCTCCTCTCTGCCGCGCATATGGGCACAAAACCTGCTACAGGTGCTATATCCACTATTACGAATCAAACTATGTCAGTCATCCTTTCAATAGTGACATTCTTTCGCCAGAAATAAGGTGTATAACATGGACTGTAAAAGTAAGTTGTTCACAATTATACCTCTCTCTCTCTCTCTCTCTCTAATTCTCTTTTACATTGGCTTCGTTCAAACTTGATTTTGGGAAAAAGTGATGAAAGGAAATGTGAAATGGAAAAACCAAAGAGTCCTAACTCAACTACTAACTAAATGAGGGAAAGTTTGATGTTTAGCACAACTTTAATAACTTTGTAGAGCAGGGCCCTCCACATGCAGTCCATACCTACTTCTACATCTACATTCAGTGTGTGTGTGTGTGTGTGTGTGTGTGTGTGTGTGTGTGTGTGTGTGTGTGTGTGTGTGTGTGTGTGTGTGTGTGTGTGTGTGTGTGTGTGTGTGTGTGAACTTACAGGGAGTGTGTCTGTGCGATTGTCCTTCCACACCTCCAACAAGGCCACCACCATTTCATGGAGTTCATCTCGAGACAGAACCCCATCACGATCCACATCAAACACTTTGAAGCAAACTGGCAGTGAAAGAGAGGGATGTCGTGGTGAAAAACAAATATGGTAATGAAGCACAACAATGCCTAGAAACCCAACACTATGCTGTTTTGTCTATTAGCAGGACATCTAATATATTTCCATTTCTGGCAGGGCAAATGTAATTTCAAGCACCATTAAAAAAACGATGATTGTGCTCTAATGAGCTCCAGCACAAATCACTTTCCCTAAACATTTTTTGCTTTCAAACTTTCAAATTCCAGATAGAAGCTACAAAGAAGAAATAGACTGCACTTCTTATGATAAAAAGACTTTGTGATCATGTGAAGAGTCTGGTTTATATTCATTTGTAATGGCTTACATTTCTGCCTTTCAGCAATGGGCCCCCTACAGCACGCAGAAAGTCCACAAGAGATCTCTTTAAAGTCGATGTGATTGTCCCGATTCTCATCGAATGCGTGAAACAAGCCTGGGAAACAAAATCAATAACACAAATAACATTTTTACAAAGCAAGTCCTTAAAGAGGGTTGCATTCACTGGTGAGGTTATGGATTTAAAAGCCTTAAGGCCTACATACTGCACAGTATAGATTTACCATGAGACATGTGAAAAGGTAAATATTGTCCTACCTTCACTCAATGAGGCATGGATGGGAGGAGAGACCAGTGGGACAAAGGTTTCCAAGTCAAAGCGGCCGGTTCTGGACTGGGCTTTCAGTAGCCAGTAGCGCTTCTCCAAGTCTATAATGTCTGATTCCTCCACTGCAGGATAGGAAACAGAGGAAGCCAAAGTCAGAAATACAAACAGTGCAACACAGTTGCATAATATTTAATGTAATATTATAAAACTGTGAACAACAGGGCCTATATTCACAAAGACTGATGCTGGTGACTGGTGGGTGGAGAGCTGTTATGGCAGTGTGGGAGTATGGAGAACACAACAGTGATACCACCACATACTGAGATACACTATTACATAATAGCTGCTGGGGGAAAAAAACCCTCTCCTGTGACTCTCAGCAGAGCACCTGAGGAGAATTAGACCAGCTTGGTCATTATTCTACTCTCAGACGGTCAATCACTTCAGTTTATCTACCAGCTTGACTAGGTGACAGTAGTTACGTTTACATTACATTCCTAACATTTCAGCAAAATTATCTGTGAATAAGTGCAGGTTTTCATCAAATACTTTTATAAAAATGTATTCAAGAGGATGTAACAAAATTACATAATTTATCCAGCTATGATGGCATTTGTTTTGGTATTGTATTTCTGTCATTGTTTTAGAACAGAATAGAATAGACTTTAATTGTCACTGTGCAGTAGAACCATACAGCAAAATTTGAAATTTAATAAATCAATTCCTCTCAAACCATGTGTACACTGTAGCGGTCAAACAATCAATTAATCAACTGACGGAAAATCAATTATTATCAGCCGCTGTTTTAGATCAATGTAAATCTTAAGATCTTTGACTGTTGGTCTGGCAAAACAAATAATGTGAAGATTTGTGCTCATGGTGCTCAAGGAAATTGTGATGAGCATTTTTTTTTACTTATTCCTGATATTTAAAAAGGTAGAATATGTAGTGAGTATGGCTTTACTGTTTGTAAACACACCGTTCAAAGATGGCCCCTTCTCCTTGGCTCACGGACGAGAGAGAGAGAGAGAAGAGAGAGAGAGAGAGAGAGAGAGAGAGAGAGAGAGAGAGAGAGAGAGAGAGAGAGAGAGAGAGAGAGAGAGAGAGCAGCAGCGGTCAAGCAAGCTGGAGAGTGAATGAAGAGAGGGAGTGCTCTTCGCTCACCGTTTCGCAGCGATAATGTTGTAAGCGCAAATAAACACACCCACACCTCCGCGCCAAGGTGCCACATTGACGGATTATGAGTGAATGCAGAGCTTAACCTCTTTGGCTTCATCCTGTCTATTTCTCTGTATCTGTGTCAGTTAAACTTGTGCGTCGCTAATGAGACGCTGGGGAGCAAAGCGACGCTTGGAAATGAGAAGGGGGATGTACAACCTGCATGCTATTATTGGCTGGGGGTTACATACCCACGTGGGGCCCAAAGGCTCTTTGTTACCGCCCAGAAGTGTCCTGCACACAGCAAAGTAAAAATAAAGGAGAATCCAGGCAGAGGGCAGGGTCTCTGCAGATACAGACACCACCACACACTTCTAGTGGGTCACAAGTGATGATGAAGAGGGATCACTTTTGTATAAGTCTATACATTGTTTTTTGAAGAAAGCACTGCATATTGTACCTTCAAAGACCAAACAATGAATCTAGAAAACCATAGACAAAGTAATTGATACGGAAAGTAATCGTTTGTTGCAACCATTGTGGAAACTCCCAAGTTAAATGATGTACTAGGTTACAGATCAACCTATTTACACTATTGCTAATTAGAGCACTTACATGTTGTGACATAGTAAGGAGCAGAGTTAACATGATAGTGGTCATGATACCACAGCAAACCCAAGGTAATAGCCACTACAGGTCAGTCCAATATAGCATATGAAGCTCTGCCAGGGTCAATGAACCAGCCTTCCCCTTTCAACATGCTAATCCACAGCTTAAGGTAATAGGATTCAGTAGATAGCCAGCTAGCCTTTGGCACGGAGCCAAACACATAACAGGTGTCAAAACACAGACACGTAAATCAAGTGGCAGTCAATTCCTGGCAGAAATTGGACTGCAGCTTCCCAGTCGGGCTATTAAAAGCACCTTCCTGAAAGCTTGTTTTTAGCAGCTATTGGTCACAGTGCCAGTCATATGGGATATGATAATTGTGGTCGGCTGCTAGTGAAGCAGCACCCTGGAGAATGGACTGTCTGAAAGGGGCGTTCCTCTCTCATCCAGGTTCTGATTCCCTGTAGTCCAGAGGTGGACATCAGGACCGTTCACCTTGGCCTGACCGGAAAAAACTCAATCACCGTTGTACCGCCACTGTTCAACTCTTCATCCTGGCTCAGACGTTTTCAACTTGCACTGAGTATGAAATCATTGATTTAGAACGTGAAGGGGACTACATATTGATGGCATGGAGGAAATAATATGAGTGTGATAAATTATTGAAGACTATATGGACTAAGACATGGAGCAAGCACTAGAGTCTGACTACCTCTCCATCTCAAAGGTGAATTGGACAGTGCTAGCTCAACAAAAACAGAAAAGAACCACTTCCTGGGCAATAATCATAAAAAAGCACAAGCACACAACACACACTGTGGTCCTAAACAACAAAGGTAAGACTAAAACGCAGACGTATCAAGCGCTAAATTACGGTGATTGGTAGGGAACGATACTGCTTCTTTTTAACACATCAATGATCTTGGTGGACAAGAAGGTAAATAAATACTGTTCATCATCATGCAGAACATTCCTCATGACAGTTGTGCTGCTGTCTGACTGCTAATCTATAAAACTCATTACCCAGACTATGGATCGCCTCCTGCACATCTCCCATCCACCTCAGGGTCGCTCTCTGCTTCTACAAACATCAGTGTAGCACTCAAGGTCACATCAGTGTCATTTGTTGTTGGATTTCAAATCTTTGTAATGATGGCAGAATTTAAAATTTAAGTTTTGGCAGTTTACTCTGGCAAGTGCTAAAGGATCTTAAATGCATTAGCGGTAAATTCTAGGCAACTCTCTAAAATTTGCCAAATGGCTAACACTGGCGCATTAACACAAATGTTGATTAATGTGCGTTGTCCTAATAAATGAATCTGAAATAACTCAAATAAATAAGCCTAAAGACTTGCACTCCTGCCCCCCTTAAGATACAGAAGACCACCAGAACATTCTGTTTGACAGCACTAACGCTGCTAATATGGATTTCTTGAAAAGCACAATGCTGTATTCCTCGGCTGGGTATCCACTATAATCTTTCAATACTAGTGCCAATTTGATAAGGTGCTGATACCAAATGGAAAGTTCTCTAATGGTGTCTTAACACAAACAGCCATTCAAGAACTAGATAAATAAAAGGCAGTGCAAAACTGGCTAAATGTAATATAAAATATAAACCAGGAACTATCTGATTAAAAATTAGAAAAAGACAAATGTACAAATTATTTGATAGAGGCTTTTGGTACTTTTTTTTTTTAATTTTAGGTTCTACAAACACATTTTGAGGTTTCATATCCAACCACATTCACAATTCTAACAATGAACAACGTAAATTTCTATGTATTTCTCTATAAACCAATGATAAACTAAACAGATGAAGTGGCCTTTTCTATCAATGTAAATCAAAACGTTTAAATATTGGCTGTTCCAGAAGTGACCATGAACAACAGTCACAAGATATCTACATTAAAGAACAGTCTGGCCACAAACTATTCTGTCAATGTACTGCTATTGTCTCTATGGCAGGTGTCTTGTCTGGCCTGATACCCACCTAAAGGTGCAACTCTCCCCGATTGACAGCAGAGATACCATACCATTATCCAGGGAACATCCTTAGAGAGGTGCTGCCACAGCTAGCATGTACCATAGCAAACTCCCCGTGATAACAGCTCAGAGAAACTACGTTATCCTTTCCTGAAGGCCGTTATTCCCACAGATTTCTACTCTCGTAATATTGTAACAGTGTCAGAGGCTAGCAATTTAGCAAAGGATTCAAGCTCTGTCATGAGTCAAGCTTAAGTTCTTGCTCGAGAAAGAGTTAAGAACTGTGTGTTAGTCACTCTCTCCCCCACACACACACACACACACACACACACACACACACACAAAGTTAAGAGGATAAACTGGAAGCAGATTAAAGGCAGCATCTAGGTTCTCTGGATAAGACAGGTTTTTTCCAGCCCTCCGTCCTTAATTGGCTAAATCAACCCTGGCTAAATTTATTTGGACTGCAACTTTAACAGTATCACTATAAAACCGCCTATGTGGTAGTTACAGCTACAGTAGGTGTCACATACACGCACGCACGCACGCAAAGCTGCCAGAAATATGCATGATGCAGCTATCACTCATCTACGATCACATGACCTAGTGCAGTCTGCACAGTGCAGGGCAGAGTGTGACAGAGATGGGTATAGAAGGTAGCAGTGGGAGGAGACAGACCTGGCTTGGTGAAGGAGCGATGAAATAATGAAAAAGGAAAATTGAGTGGAAGGAAGAGAGTGAACGCATCAGGTTGATAAGTCAAGCCTGTCAGTCATTTCCCAGGGCACTCACTGCCACTGATGGGGCCAAAGCCAAATGTAAGTATTTTCAAGTCCTAGCACTGGATTTAGGGCCAACGTTTACAACCAAAGTAAACAAATATATAGAAATAAAACTTTATTAAGGAGACATTCTAAGCCTACAGTCAAGTTTTCCGCATGTTCTCTAAAATGTCAAAGCAGACAGAATTGGCCATTATACTTATATTAGAAACATGCCATTATTCCTAATATTTACTGTTTTTTTTGTACAGTATATTTAATCACTTTTTAATAAGAAGCCTCCCTGTTTTCTGATCTGCTCCCATTTTAATTTACTGTTTATTAAGTTTGCTGTTACTGCAATCTCAACGTTTCCTCCATGTTTACCTGTTTTTTTTTTTTTATCGGATTGTTTTCAGCCAAATGTTCATTTTCACAACTAATTCTATTAGTACAAAGACAGTCATGTCATACTCTGCTGCTCTTACGATAGTTTTTTTCCAGTGTTAAGTTACTGTCAATGAAACTCAACACTTCCTGCACAGACGTCTCACCTTAAACCCTTCCAGCAGCAGTCACAAGGGCTTAATCCCTCTTTTACTGGAAGGCTTTTAATGTGTAAATGATTCACTCATTAACTGCAGTCAGTTAACAAGTGTTACAAGTATTAAAGGATAGATTCACAATTTTTCAAGTATGTCTTAAAACAATATTCAGGTACCCATATGGACATTAAAACAGAATGTGCTTGCTGTAATCACTCCTGAAGACTAATGGCTAATAACAAGGCTGGAATGTTATTGTTTACCATTAAAGGCCTACCAAAAAAGGGAGAGTTTGTTCTGCCCTTTGAGCCACTGGAAACCTTTTAATGTATCTATTCTATCTCAGAAATATGGGTTTCTTTTTAACTACCTAATTTTAATTACCCAAAAATAACATGGGTGATCCCATACAACGCGTTTTGCAAGTACAGCAAAAGTTCGGATCTCTACTTTCATTGAATTTTGGGTGTTTTATTCATTTTTTTTAGCATTTGAAAAAAAATTGAAAATGTTTCGGAACAGTATTCTCGCTGAACGTTGACCCTTCTGTGATTATCCTTCCTTTAATATTAGTCTAAATAATTCATAATTCTGCTTCTTTAACTCAATAATTATGTATAGTTTCCTATAAATTAGGGTTTTAATTGACCATGAATTCCAAAAATAATGTAAAACTATAGTGGTATTAAGTTGTTAGTGGTGTTTATACATGGTAGTGAAAAGAAGAGTTAAACGTAAAAAAAGCACCAAAATAATTGAAAAAGGCGCCAAAACTATCGGAAAAAAAGACACCAAAACATCAGAAAAAAAGTGTTGATTTTCACTTTTGACCCAGAAGACAACACAAGGGTTAAATAGCTTAAAGTAAAGGATCACCATTTTTATTTTTAATATTATACTACAGGTATGCCAAGCATTTATTAGTGCCATTATCTGGAGCCTGTCTTTTATTCAAGAATGCATGGTATAGTATAAAAACATTTAACAAAATGGCCACCAACTAAACTTTCTCTGGACATGCTATTAATATGACTTGATATGAGCATCAACAAGAAAACACAATTGCCTTTGTGGACATGCAATATATGCAACCCACATTGAGTGTCTTGGGGACTTACAGTGTGTGACGCCAGCCAGGGTCTGGTAGAAGGTGGGCGTGTCGCTGTCATCGGTCAGCGTGACACACACACCTCCAGACAGAAGCCATCTGGACAAAGTGAAGGCCTCCTTGTTCTGTAGGAGCCAGTTCCTGAAGCGCTCATAGTTCACCTTGTCACTCTGTCACAACACACAAACGAAAAGACAATTAGGCTGTTAGTCTGTCAAAAGCAGAAGATGTTCCGCGTCTGTCATAAGTCTGTATCCGTCTGTTTTTGTGTTCCTGTTTAAATGCTCATTTGCCAGAATCAGGCTTTTAGTGATGATGGGCAAAGTGATTAGATGATAGTCAGTCAATTAATTGATTAGAGTATATATATATATATATATATATATATACACACACACACACACACACACACACACACTGACCAGCCACTAAATTAGGTACACCTGTTCAACTGCTCATGAATGCAAATATCTAATCAGCCAACCACGTGGCAGAAACTCAGTGCATTTGGGCATGTACGGTCAAGACAATCTGCTGAAGATCAGACTACGCATCAGAATGAGGAAGAAAGGTGATGGTGATTGGTTGTTGGTGCCACACAGGCTGGTTTAAGTATAGTGTGGAGAAAGTGGACTTCAATTCTGCATCTTTACTGAGTATTCTGGTTTCTGAATTAAGACAAACAAGCAGAAACTGAAGAACGAATACTGATGGAACAACTGGCGATTTATGACCCCCAACACCCTTTTTATTCCTGGGACAAGGAACACACACACACACACACACACACACACACACACACACACACACACACACACACACACACTTTGTCGTGCATTTGAAGAGCGACTGCATCCCAGCTACGCGACCGAGGCTGTCCTGTCATCGCAAACGTCGCCGGTATGAGGTTGTATCAGCTGTCACTAATTAATAATAATCCTGTGAGTAACTTGATTGCAGGCCTAAATAAAACTTGGCTGTTGTCTGGTTAAAGTTCTCTCTGTAACCCAGTGTCTGTACTCTGCCAAATGAGGCAAAAGAATATTTTCGTAACAGCGTACAACCGAGAGTGGACTGAGTGTTTTTGTAGTTTTGTAGTTCTAACAACTCCCACTGAGACATACGTCTTCTCTCTAGCTGATCGTGTCTTGTCAGTTTCAGGTAGCTTGTGAGAAATAAGGTAGGCCGAATTAGTATGCTACAGCTGTTGTTACAATGTGTCAGATATATATTTAACCATAATATATGTATCGGATCACCCAAACCTACTATTAATGTTGTCTAACCGTGTGGATTATGCTTTATTGTGTTGAATTTACGAGGTTGTCTGCAGTGGAGTGTGATTTGAAAGGCGCATTTATACCAGTAGAATAACTCAATGTACTACCAAACTTTGCATCATCTCTGTTGAGTTTGCTCCATGTGGTAAATGTGTAACAATAGCTGTAACAAGAGTGACCAGTGTGACCATAATGATGAAAACAAACCCAATGATATTAGCCAAGGAGACAATGAGGCTATATGCAGTCTTTAGCTCACGTGGTGTAGTTATTATTAAGTCCAAAAGGAGTTAATGAGACATTTGACCTGTATGGTTGTAAATGTTGATATGCGTATACATGTGGTGACAGACAGGCTGTGGTGTTTGCTTACATCACTGAAGCACTTCTTGAGGGAGGCTGGGATTTCTCCATCCAGGACCTGCAGAACTGCTTCTATATCTTCCCTGGCAGCATATCCACCCAGATCGCTGGCAAACAGGCTAAAGAGGTCTGTGAGCAGGCACACACAAACACACACAAAGTGTCAGAAGAGAGTTTGGCCTTATCACAGAAAGGCAGGCCTCTTGCTAGTAGCAGCAGTAAGAACGATAGAAGCTACAATGTCAATAACGTCTTGATGGATTAGCCTGCCTGCAACACATCAACCACAGCTATCAGAACAGAATGAGAAAGAGACACAGAGGAGAGACAGAGACATAGAGAGAGAGAGAGACAGAGAGAGAGAGAGAGAGAGAGAGAGAGAGAGACATAGAGAGAGAGAGAGACAGAGACAGAGACATAGAGAGAGAGAGAGAGAGAGAGAGAGAGAGAGAGAGAGAGACATAGAGAGAGAGAGAGACAGAGACATAGAGAGAGAGAGAGAGAGAGAGAGAGAGAGAGACATAGAGAGAGAGAGAGACAGAGACATAGAGAGAGAGAGAGAGAGAGAGAGAGAGAGGCAGAGCTAAGTAACTAGTAAATACAGCTGTCAAATTAATGTTGTGGGGTAAAAAGTACAATATGTATCTCTGAAATGTAGTGGAGTAGAAGTAGAAAGTGTCATGAAAAGAAAAGACTTAAGTAAAGTAAAAGTACATCAAATTTGTACTTAAAGTGTAATTCCATCGAAAATTGACCAAAAGGTGTTTTTCTGCATTAAAACACGTCAAATAAGCCGTGGAGACAGTATTTTTTGTCGATCAACCACTACAGAGCTTGGCCCAGCTTATGCTACAGCCCCAAATCGCAAACAGTGGACGAGATAGGGGCCGTAAGCCAAACGCATTTTTTAACCAGTAATGTTGTTCAAAACAGCACCAAACCTCGTCAGTAACTTGCTCAGGGTCCCTTCACATAAAACGAAGCACCAACAACCTAGTTAGCGAACCCGGAGTTTATCACAGAAGACTGTTAAGAAAACTTGCCAAACTGTCTCCCTACCAGCCCCTCTCAAAGGAAAGTCCGTACAAGTCGATTATCGAATGCAATGCAAAACGAGACAGCAGCCCTATCCTATCAAAATCAAAAAAAAAAAAAAAAAAAAAAAAATCACTGGTCTGATTAGACTCCGCCGTTTCAGTTGCTATGTGATGATTCTTGCCTTGGCCTTGTCTACTCCGAGCCAACACCTGACTGCCTGTAGTCCCTTCTGGCAATAGACGAGGGAGCAGCCCTATCCTCAGCACCGAAATGTCACGCGAGATCTCGCACGTCTATTTTTTTCTTAACAGTCTTCTGTGCTTCGTTTTATGTGTAGGGACCCTGAGCAAGTTACTGACGAGGTTTGGTGCTGTTTTGAACAACATTACTGGTTAAAAAATGCGTTTGGCTTACGGCCCCTATCTCGTCCACTGTTTGCGATTTGGGGCTGTAGCATATGCTGGGCCAAGCTCTGTAGTGGTTGATCGACGAAAAATAGTGTCTCCACGGCTTATTTGACGTCTTTGAATGCAGAAAAACACCTTTTGGTCAATTTTCGCTGGAATTACACTTTAAGTACTTGTGTAAATGCACTTAGATTCATTCCACCACTGACAGCATCAACACAGACTTCCTGTTAACTCATCAGAAACAACTTACACTTGGCCTTCTCCTCATCGCGTCCTCTGGTCAGAAGCACCAGCCCTACGATCAGATTGTTGAAGTGCAGCCCTTTAGGCAAGCCTCCAAATGAGGTGTAGATCACCTAAAACACATAAAATACACAGGACAATGTGAGAAAGAAATGACAATTTCATAGGTAGGTAGGTAGGTAGGTAGGTACGTAGAGGTGTTGAAATTAATGTGTTGAAAATAATCCATGCATCGAATCGTAGACATGGACGATTCTGCATCGATAATCGACCGGCCATAATCGATTATTTCTGTTTACAATTTAATGTAGGCCTAACAACCTTTCTGTTTACATATTCTGTTATGTTTTGCACATTCAGGAAGTGCCATGTGCTCAGTGCTGTAGTTGTATGTATCCAATGTATTTAGTATTAGAGCACTGCAGAATGTTTTGTTTTTGAAGATTGAAAAGCTATGAATTAAATATCCTATACGGCTTTAATAGAAAAATGTATTTGACTCAAGATATCGAATCAAAGACATGATAATCGTAATCGAATCGGGAGATCAGTGAAGATTCACACCTCTAGTAGATAGATTTATAGATATATAGACAGATAGATAGATATATAGACAGATAGACAGATAGACAGATAGATAGACAGATAGATAGATAGATAGTCTTTACTGTCCACTAGGGAAATTTGTTTTCAGTCTGTACAGTAATCACCTCATGTTCACACTGTCTTCAACATGATCAGCAATTTAGCAGAAGTCCATTCATTTACTGTAGCACCTACAACAGGGAGATGTGTTTGAGGGACAAGCCTGTCACATCAGAACAGATTTTACCACCACCTGTCACCAGTGAGTCTGACTACAGCATTTTCTCATTTCCACATCAATGTCATTTGTGTCACAGAAAATAAAATGTTTTGATACAACTTCACTAACACCTGGAAAATCTACTATAATCCATTAAAGCAGACGCAATTAAGACAACCTTTGTGCAGAGGTTTATATAATATGAAGCCCATTAAGAAGTTATGTGCTGAGAATGACAGGCTTTGTGTGAGGACATGTCCCATTTCCCAAACAAAATGTACACTTTGACAACAGAACAGTGGGCACACTGTCAGATGAGTTGTAACACAGGGTATCATATTACAAGAAGGTTTTGCATGTGGGTATGTTTTGGTTCAAGCATATTCTCTTTCTGTGTTTATTTTTCTTCCCAAGCCACACACAAAGAAACATTTGCCCCTACAACGGCTGAAATTAGGGATGGGGAATTTTGTTTTAAGGAAGACAGACAGAAAGAGAACAGAGAAAGCACACAAGAGTGGGTGAGCAAAAAAATACAAGAAGAATTAAATACCAGAAAGAAAAGAATTCATTGAATTGTTAATTTAGATAAAGAGGCATTATCTAAATATTAGGAAACGTGATATTAGATAATGTTTTTTAGGATCTATAATTGACCACTTCAAAAAACTGCTCCTGCGTATGTATATCTAGCCTTGCTGTGACTAATTTCAAGAACACGTTGGACAACGGCGCACCAAGTGCAGAAAAGTGACTGAAAGGCAGTTAGCAGAGCACAGGTGACTTGGTTTTGTTTATGGGCAATGCTTTGATACCCCTGTGTGAAGGCATTGTCTTGCCACACAATGTGAGGAGAACAAACTGATACGCTCCAGTCTGACAGAGATCATGAAATAGAGGAAGTTAATCAGATTCTCACAGCATTGGTGAAAAAAGAAGAGATATGCTTCCTCTTAGGTGAAAGGGTCTGAGGAGGCATTACATAACCAATTAAAAATGTTTTTCCCCCAGAGCCATTGGTTAGTGCAAATGACAAGGAAGTTGTGTCCCAGCTGAAAGATAAATTCCATTCCACTGAAAGCAGGAGTGAACAAATTAAAAATCTTAACTACAGTGCCTCAGTCCTGGTCTTTTCAAAGAAATGCCATGCAGTTTGAAACATCACATCACATGTCAAGAAAAGCCAAAGCGAGAAGGAGAACCCTTCCAGAGGAGACTAAAGAGAGGGTAAACATGTTCAATAGATCTGCAGATGTAAGCAGGATCATGATAGGGAAAAAAAAGATGTTTTCTCACATGGAAAGGACACAAACAAAAGAGAATATCCTGAAATCTAAATTGGTTTCTCTGAATTTGCTTAAAAGCATTTATTCACAAGAACTCCTAGGATGATGAGGAGCCAAATTAAATCAATATGTTTCAAATAACAGGGTTTCCAACATCATTCTCCAGATTTTCTTGAGTGTATTTTTCATGTGTTTACTTTGCATAATGGAAACTATATGACCAAAATACATCTGACTGAAAATAGTAGGCGGCACTGAGCTCCATTACCTGTTTGAAGAGACCTGCAATTACCTTAGATCTGGACTGCTATCACCCCAGTAACTGCTACCATGGGGAAGCAGAGATGCTGAGAGAAACCTGCTGTAGTGTTCAATGGTAAATGGACTGCGTTTATATAGCATTTTTTTGTCTTAACTTGCTCAAGGACATGAGAACAGAAAGAGCTGAGGACGGAACCATGACCCGCTCTACCTCCTGAGCCACAGTAAACACTGTGTTTAAGTTTTGCAGCAGATGGGAGAGTCAACTAACTCGGACATGGACTCACTTTCCATATCTCAAATCACACCGCTCAAACAACCTGTTTTTCTCCTTAATATTTTGTAATCTGCCATCTTTAATGGACAGAGGAAGAATACCAGCTCTCACCTGTGACATTTAAGATTGAAAAGTAGGACAAAGTGAAGGCAAAAAAGCTCAGCCAGTTACAATCTATGGAGGAGGTATCTATGTAACTGCCATTCTATGAATTGAGGATGGCGGCCAGAGATGTGCATGGAATTGTAGGTATTATAGAGCTGGGCGACCAGATACCACGATAGTCTTGACCAAAAACCTCAATATCGATATTGCGGCGATATTCTAGGGTTGACAATTGGTGCTTTAACAAAATATCTTCACACTTAGATTTTAGATAAATAATCATCAGTAATGTGGACATAATGTCTAAGTGGGGAAAAGGCAAATAATAGAACAGCTAGAACAGTCTGGTAAGTACATCACTTTACTGTAATGCAGCCTTTAAAACCAGTAAAAGACAACATTATGTCATATTACGATATTACGATATCCAAAATCTAAGATGATATCTAGTCTCATATCACGATATCGATGTAATATCGATATATTACCCAGCCCTAAGGTATTACATATTGTTTCATCCAATATGGTCTCAAGTAAGTAACAGCTGTATTTGAACAGTTTGATAAGCAACTAAAGAACTGCTTTAATTCATACCTTCATCGCATTCCATCACTGATGAATATACATGTATTCAAAGTAGCATTCTCAGATATTTAATCTGATTAGTGTTTTGAAAATGACATAATTCTATATATGATGTAAGTACAAGTTTTGATCTATACATGGACAGCTTACAAGAACCTAGATTCAGTCCAAGGCATAACGGGCTGTTCCTACTGCCAATCTCCATAACTGAGGGCCCATTGGTTTACACTTAAGACTGGTCACTTGCTGCCTAATTTCTGGCCCCATCATGATCTAAAAACAGGAAATATGTAACATTAAGGAAGTAATAAAGCCTTTTCATGGTAACGTTAAGTCCTGTGGTATGCAGGGCTGGACGTTGTGCTGGGTAAGACTATCACAAAAAAACTGCAGCAAAAAAAATTGGTATTATTATTATTATCCAAGGATCCACCTACAGTACCTGTGCTCGATCCCTTCTCTGGATGTATGGCATTTAGTTAGGGGAGAAGGACACAGCAGAGCACCAGGAAAAATAATCTGTTGTGACTGAGTCACTATATCCTCTGCTAGGAAAATATCTGTAATGCTATCCAGTCCAATATTGATCCCTATGTCTCACAACACACTACCTAAGTCTTCTCCAATTTGTCTAAAGTTAAGGGTTACTTTCTAGCACAATAACACTCTTTTTGGACTTCATCAGATATCTCCTCTCACCTCCTTTCTACAGGATGAGCTATCTTTATCTCAGGGGACACTGGATTCTTGACTAGGACTGACGTAACCTAACCTATTGTTAGTGGCAACCTGGACAACATTCAACATGTCACTGTAACTATCGCTTTAGAGTAACCACCATGGTTAATGGTACATGTTGTGACATTACTGTGGTTTACCTCCGCAACTTTATGTGGAACTCCATCTCCCAGCACTTCCCTGTAGAAGCACTGCTGGGTCATGTAATAGGTGAGGCCGCTGGTTCTCTTGAACGCATCTTTCAGCCGCTTCAATTCCACATCAGTGACTAGAGAGAGAAAGACAGGAAAAAAAGTGATTATAAGCAAACGTGGTATGCTTTGTTTCCTCATTTTTTAAAGAATCTGTAAACTCTCTTCCAACAAGAGTCAGACCAACAGTAAGTAGTACAGCGAAAAACAAAAACAGTGTATGTAATAATTCATCCTAATGTAACTTTAGCCCTAGTTTCTACCAAATCTAGATTAGAGTTATCCTGAGTAACTAGGACATTGTTTTTAGAAAAACAAGATGTCATTGACCAGATTCCTTTCCGTTCCATTCCACTACAAATCATCAGCAACAGAAATCTCAAAGTTCCCAGAAGAGATAATCATAACTATATGCAACACTGCATTTGTTTAGGAAAAAGGGAAGAATGTTTTGTTTTTTGTGTTTCGGGTGAAACAACACAAAACTAGTCTGACAGGATGCTGCCTTTAATAGACAAGCTGCTTAAAACAGGGTATTTGTGGAACAATGATGCAACTGTTGTGGCAGTCTTGCACACATATTCACAGCTTACGTTTTTACGTGCTTACACACACTTCAATTACACACACTTACACTTAAATCTCACACACACACACACACACACACACACACACACACACACACACACACACACACACACACACCAATATCAGCACCCAGCAGCTATCCGTTTGACAATGATTTAGTTTCTGGTGGCAATATTTCTGGGGCTCCGGGGTAGCCAGCACCATGCACCACTCATTGTTTACCGTATGAGTAGGCTAAAGTCTTTTTTTAGGTGTTTCAGGTCCAGACGTCATTTTGGCATTTATAATCTTTATAGACAGAAAAGCTAATAAAAAGCTAAATCGTCATACGATTGTGAAAAATGAATGTCCAACACCTCAGTGTTGTTTTGCTCCTGGCTACAAGAGTAATAAAGTTGGTTAAACACATGTATTTACAGACTCAGAAGAGTTCAGGGTCTCCCCTGTGAGGACTTTTGTTTGTACAGAGATGTAACCATCAGCAGCACTTCAAACAATATACATCCAATTGTCCTCAGCTGCCCTCCGGTAAAGGCTTCCACTTCCGGTCAAAGCTATGCAACAGTGAGTTGTGATACTATGAGTTCCAGCAGCAACAATGACCTTGGTTGCTCTGCTGCTGCAATGAAACACAGCAGCTATATTGTCCCTACATCGAGGTCAAACACTGATGGAGTTTTCCAGATACAGCTGCACACTATGCAACGTGCTGTTGGTTGAACTGGACCTTCGCCACTCTGGGCCAGTAGAGATGTGGACACACTAGTGCTGAAGCCACTATAACTTCATAAATCAAAAGGCCCACTGACCTGACATTAATAAAACTTTGAAAATTGAGTAACAAGTAAACTAATTAATTAATTAATAATGAATTCAAACATAACAAAGTTTTGCTGGTTTTGATTATAGTTCGATACCCAGCCCTAATTAAAATAGATTTAGAACCCTGATAAAAAGATTAAGAAGTGTTTAAATGTAAGTGATCCTGAAATGCAGTTTCCCATTAACGATTGTACCTTTTATAAGAGTCATTCAACTGTTATGAAAAAGAATGGATGCATTTCTCTAAAAAAACAAAAACAAATCTTGTTTAGTCAACACATAGTCACGCACTGCCAGACCTTCCTCCACAGTGCTGCGGAGGAAGGTCTGGCTAGTCCACACAGCATTCCGGGATGGGAGAAAAACATGCTTTGGTTCATTGGCATTTCTTTAAACCAATCACAATCGTCATGGGCAGTGCTAAGCGCCGGACGGCGCAACGGTGCCTCTGCAAAATAGCCTCAGGAAGGAGCTTGTATGTGTATGTTCAAAGGTTGTTTTAGTCGTGCAACAGAAAACTCAGATTGGACAGATAGTCTAGCTAGCTGTCTGGCTTTACCCTGCAGAGATCTGAGGAGTAGTTAACCATGGTCCTCATGAATCCACTGGAGTTTAAAATGACAGTAATACTGACAGCTGATTATTCATTCAAGTCATCTATCAATAAAAAATGCTACATTTTCTATTTAATATCAGTGTAAAAAAAGGCTATTTGAAGATGAACAATAGGGTTCTGGGAAATTGTGATGGGCATTCTACAGACAAAACCATCACCAAAAAATAATCAATATTGAAAACAATCAACTTTTTCAACCCTTACAGTTTATCATCAGCATGACAACTTTAAATGTATGAGATTCAACTACAATCTCAGCTGGCTCTCATTTCTTCTGCCTGACTCTTGTTTTGCATAAGTCAAGTTAGACAGCAACATATCAAGGCACTGTTCCTGAAAATCCAAATAGTACTTAAAAAAAAAAAGTTTGTGAATTAGTGAGAAGGGTTCTGTTATACTACAGAGCAAACTTGATGACAAATAGTACTACCAGATAATAGCAAACTTGTTACAATTAAATGGAGAAATGGGGAAAGAAAACAAAGCAGTCCACATTATAGAGAACACTGTGTATTGTCGATGCTGTGATGCAATGGGCGTATTGTTGGACACTGGGCTGCATTAACTGCAATACTTACAATTGCAGAGCAAACAATGGGTCTGATCTCCGCAACCGCCCCAACACACTTTCCAGACAAAGCCTGGGACCATAACATACAATAGGTATTGCCACACCCACCCACACACACACACACACACACACACACACACAGCAGGTTTTCAGTGTTAGACCACCGTACTAAATTATCATGGTAGCAGAGCAGCAGCCATCAAAGCCTCCTGCTGTGACTTAATTTTTGCTGTCTTATGAAAAAAGCTGGGACTGCTAGCCTGCTGCTATCACCAAGACTGGAGTCAGTATGCAAATACTGAACTCACATGAGCCACAGTGACCTTTCAGTCATGGTGAACTGTCAACAGAAATGCCGCAGGCGGAAAGAAACAGGGAGTGCTGTTCTTAAGAAGCTCATTAAAACCTGCAGGCATGACACCAAACATTCAGCATGAGGCTGCTGTTAAATAGGATTGGAAAGAAAAAAACAACATAAAACACAGCAGTATCTTATTTTTAACTTTATAACTAATTATGAATTCCCCACAAGGGGAAGGGGCATAACAATATAGAGCAGTTTTGATGGTGTCTCATATTGTAATGCCTTGTGACATGTTTTATTGTATTGTTACACAGTAAATAATTAACTTTAGCTAAACTTAAAAAAGAAAATCCAATCGTAATATCTGGCTGAAAAATCGCAATTAAATTTCCCCCCAGAATCGTTCAGCCCTACTGCATTGTAACTTTTATTCTTGTATTTGATACCTGTCTTATTCTATTTTAGCTGTTTTTCTATTCTCTTTAAGGAATGTTTTTAAACTGCTCTTTAATAATTTATGTAAAGCACTTTGAATTGCCTTGTTGCTGCTTTATAAATAAAGCGGCGTTGCCTTTTCCTACTATGACAAGTCAAAGCTACCATGGGTGTTATTATGGGCGCAACAACGAGAACGAGTGGAAATAGCTACGTACAACCTCTGCAAGCCGATATGACTGCTACTTACAACACAACCAATATGATAAGGCACCTGAAAAGAAAACAGAATATACCGAGTTCACACAGGTGATGGTAGATAAGATAGCACTGAATTTATTGCTTTGGAAAACCAGTGTATTCCTGTTGGAGGAAATTGTTGGTTTAAGTGCTAAAACAAAGTGTGGAGATAGGTCTGGCTATGCGAGACTACTCTGGGACAGACTCTCATTCAGCAAGCTAACCCAGTAGCACAAAAAGGCCAGCAATGGCAGAGAGAGACAGCGGGGGAAAACAGTGTGCAGAGCCAGTATATTAATTTTCAATTGGTTGGGATGACGGTGGCCAGTCTGAAGATTTTAATATATCACCCAAATCATGCAAATTGTAACAAATAAAAAAACCTGCCTGCCCATGTTTCCATGGCAAACACCCAACTGGAATCCTTTGTGGCAGCATTAGGCAAATCTACATCCACAAACCAGGGAGCACAAGGTAAGAATTCAAAGCAGCGGCCTATCACCTAGTCTGATAAGGCCTGCTGACGTCCACCATAAATGTAAGGCTATGCAGTTCTCAGGTGACTGTTAGGCTGTGTGTCAGAGTAATTAGAATGATGGCCATGGTTGTTGCATTACTAAACTATTCAGTGGGAGAATTAACTTTCCCCTATAAATGTACAGGGACACATTTTTTAATGCAAAAAATAATGCTAAATATCCATTCCAGGGTTTCCCCTATGGTTTTAACAGAGAAAGACCAGATCACTTTCAGTTTAAACAGATTGGTGATGCTGTTTGCCCTAATTGTTCTCTGTGTGAAGTTTACTGGAAGTAATGTAATGAAGCCCTGAGGCATTTTATATGGAGTGAGCACTGCACCGGACTCCATTTAAAAAATTAAAAAAAACTGAAATGCTACATTGCTTGTCAGCAACCAGTTATACAGTAACTTGGGAGGCAAAGTGTGTTCTCTGATTAATTTGGCATACAGTTAACACACCAGTCATAATTTTGTTTTAATAAAAACGCAACTCCTGGCATTTCTTAAATATTTGGAAAAGTAACTGAAAAATATTTAAAGAAACATGAAAGTGTTAAATTTGGAACATTAAAGGCCAAAGCAGTCAACCTAGGGAAAACACTGGGTGGTCAACCGGTGAAGGTTTCCAGAGACTGTCTAAGAAAATATACAAAGTAGAACCTGATTAATAAGAACATTATAAATACATCGGATCCTGTTTCAAAAGCATTATATACTTATACATCCTCCACAACCCTGCCTTTACAAACACATATACATGTTTCAGCTGGGGCTTGTCTCACAACAAAAAGGTCAACATACAGTAGTAGTGTTTAAGTTATCCAGCTTCACAAAAGGGTTTCTATGAGCATGTTCACATGGAAGACGGGTAACACTGTCAGGTGTTAAAACATCTAATGCAATGCAACAGCTCCACAATCTATATTTTCAAAATGACCATTAGGGTGAGTCAGCAACACCACTGGCAAAGACAGACAGGAGTTCAGTTAATTAAACAGCATCAGGCATTATATGTTGCAGGGATATACAGTCAGCTGATCATTCTGGAAGTATTCTTTCTCCACTGTAAATTGCCATTCAAAGGATGGCACTTTGTACTTGCTCTTTAGACTGGGTAAACCATTACATTACATTACATGTCATTTAGCTGACGCTTTTATCCAAAGCGACTTACAATTGCTATGTATATCAGAGGTCGCACGTCTCTGGAGCAACTAGGGGTTAAGTGTCTTGCTCAGGGACACATTGGTTGATGGATCATGGTGGGAATCGAACCCAGGTCTCCCACACCAAAGGCATGTGTTCTAACCACTGCGCCATCACCACCATAACCCCGACCAATCTGCCGGCGATTTGATTTCTCCCTGCAGCTCAGGCTGGAAACCTGTACGTTTATCTATCCTGCTTCCGTAATAATTTTGCGGGAACCAATCACAAACTGGCTTATCAACCTGGCGCGCAACTGGCGGGTTTAACACGATGACGATAGAGAAGCGACCAAGCAGCTTTTTGTTTACATTCAACAAGCCGGACCCAGAAGCACAGCAACCCGTTGATGCCGCTGTTGCTGCTACGTCACCCCGATCACTGGTCTGATTGGTTGAAGGACTGTCCAATTGTGTAGAGTCATTTGAACTATGCCCGTTAATCACGCCTCTTGTGCAGAGAAAACACAGAGCGGACTCCCCAGACTAATGTTCAATCTTAAAAGATTGTGCTTGGTCTGGTGATAGCCAGACTACTTGCTCTTAGATCTCTGCATTAAAACTCTGCTACTTGCTTACAAAGCTCTAAATGGCCTTGCACTTCAGTATATAAAAAAATGTGCTAATTACACACAAACCAGCTGGAACCCTCAGGTCCACAGGCAGAAGTCTTTTAACCATCCCTCGTACTAAATCTCAAGCAAGAGATGCTGCCGTCTGTATTTATGCCCCAAGTAGATGGAGCTACTGACCTGACAGAGGCTCCCACACTGAACACTTTTTAAAGCAGGTTAAAAACATTTCTCTTCAAAACAGTGCATTATGGCTAACCTCTTGGCACATGTGTGTGTGTGTTTCTTAAATATCTTGGCATTTGTATACTCTCCACTGATTGTTTTTACTCTCCACTGATTGTTTTTGCACTTGCACTAATTCTTTATTATTTATCATTCAGTTATTTTATGTAAAGCAGATTGTGTTGCATGTTATTATGTATAAAATGCGCTGTATCAATAAAGTTGACTTGACCTCTATCTCCCCTTAGCCTTGCAAGCACCTCAGCTGATTCAATATTTGGACATCAGATGACTTTTCTCTTTAAGTAATGTATGCAGTCTATTACTTTTCATTGTTATCAAACATGCTAATTTTGCATACCAATCAATGATCAACTGGGGCAGTTTCTTTCTTTACTTCCCATACAAGTAAATGTTCAGTCATCCTCTTATTTTACATTTAAAAAGGAAGTGGACTTTTACCTCTAAAAAAATCTAGAAGCTCAATCACCTCTGGGATAGTAGAGTGTTGTATCCACTTCCTGTTTTGGCTCATCACAACATAAGTCTGTCAAATCTCCGCTCTAATTGACAATTTTACTCTTCTTTATTGTGGAAGAGACCTTTAGGTGCTGAAATTCGTTGTATGCCTATACAGGTTGACACAATTCATAAATATATTCAGTCAGTGCAGCAGTGTGTGGTGGCCTCAGCATACCTTGTGTTTCTTCAATGCACGAGCTTTTGCGACACTGATCCAAGTTTGTTCTATTCAAGAATATGCTCAACAGGACAAGTGGATGAAAATATTTCAACAGAGAGTGCATATTCAGCCCTGCAAAATTAGTCTTGAAAGAAGACTGAACGGCCCTGGGTTTACTACAGGAACACATCAAAGCCTAACCTTTTTCGACAGGATGTTCCCTGACCATTGCTGGTGTCCTATTAGAGTGAACTTCCATGAAAACTGACCACATAATTGCGGCAGTCGGGTCTGCTTTAGGAATTAGGAATGCTGCCATGTGACTGGTCAGAGGCTGGATAATTCCACCGCCTGTGTGTGTGTGTGTGTGTTCACATGTGATCATCAGAGTGGGAATGACAATCATCTTGAGGAATGTCCAAACCACCACACAAGGAGCTGATATTGAAAAGATGCCATTTAGGCAATAGAAAATTGGTCAAAGTTTGTTTAAATGTGGGCTTTTCTGTATGAAAATAATCGTGAAGAATCCTGGCTGAAAATAAGTTAGACTTTCATCATTTAGATAAATATGAATACAAAGGACAGGTCTGTCTATCTTCCCTGTAGAACCCTGGTTTAGATGTGACAATGTACTGGATGGATGTGTTTAGAAGAAACAACCTGACCAGACCACGGACACCAATTTGATAAGATTTCATCCGAAGGTCCCCCATCTGATAGGACTTTTGCTTTCAGATGTTTTATTACAGAAAATGAAAAAAAAAAACATGACCAAATTAGTCATACATTATGTCATTGTTTTACTTATTGATGGAATTATTGTGAAAATAAATTATTCCCCATGGTGCTGGGTAGAGCTAGGTACCAAACTTCGATACTTTTAGGCACAGACCAAATTGCCTCCACAGTATCGAGTATCGAAAAATGTCTTGTCATTCAATACCTAAGGAATAAATGTCATCAGCATCAATGGGCCAATAAGCATGCAGCAAGCTTGTGCCAAGATCTAATAATGCTTGTGACGGCTCTCAAACATTACACGTTGTAGAGACATACAGGGAAACACTCGACTTTATGCACAGAGATGTGGCTTGTGTGTGTGTTGTTGTATTTGGAAAGGCTTGACTTGTGCATCACATACAGTAGGTGTAAAGGAGTTGAAAAAACATGTCTACCTCAATGTGTAATGTTGTCTTTTTTTTCTTTGTTAAAATGGATTTTTATACAATTGGTATTGAAAAAAGTATCGTTCAGGAATCTGTATCAAATTCAGAGTTATCAGTACCAAAATATTTTTTGACCGATACCCAGCCCTAGTGCTGGGGTCCCCTGGAACACCCTCATAGGACCCCTGGGGGTCCCTGGACCCCACTTTGGCAACCACTGCCCTAGCACAAACACAGCCGATAACGTTGCCCATTTCATATGGCTATTCTCGAAATCCACCAGGCGAAGGCTAAAACAAACAGTCGAGGCATTTTCCTCTGGGAACTTAGCTATAGCCACCTAGCTAGCTAGCTAACTGATATCAACTGTCTACCTAGTAACGTTAGACAAGTAACGCGAAGCTAGTAGCAGCAGACCAGACCTACTTAACGTTAGCTAGCTAAGGTGATAAGAGCTAGGCTAAGCGTTACACTGTAATGTCAGCTACAAAGTTAGCACACATTCAAGTAGCTATGTCTGCACAACGGTTTTGCCACATACTGTCAAGCCAGCCCATCCCTCCTCATTAGCCAACAAAAGCCCCACAACCAACGCGTTCGTAGCTATGGACTGAACGTCACGCCAAGCACAGTCCAAACATCTGTCACTTTTACATGACCTTGCTTATAAGCGAAGGCACACGCCACATAAAATACGAGTCAGCTATATTTCCATATTGCTAGGAAGAATAGCCCAATTCGGGATGGACATAATTCATACAACGACGTTCAGCTACAAATTATGTATATCTTAATTACTAGGAAGCTCTTCCTATTGCATCCAAACATAGCTAGTGTATTTTGGAGAAAGGCGACTGCAGAAAATACAGGCTTAGCTATTGTTAAACTTAGAACGTAATTAAATTCCGTGAGGCTTTCCGACATTTTTTTATGCCGAATTGACTAATGTATCTTAGCGGTTCCATAGAGGACGTATGTTATTTTTGACAGGTGTTTACCTTATCAAATAACCAAAATCACTTAAATCGCTAGATTTTAATGGGTGGCCAGGACGCCCTCCTATGTAAAGAGTTAGCCTAAAACCTGGCAGTTAGCTAAGCTAGCGCAACTGATGTGGATTTAGCCATTGCTTTTCTGCTTACCTCTCTTGACGGCCTCGTCATACGACAGGAATCCTATCCTCGACTCTTTGGCCCCCATGTTCCCCTCATTTCATTGCGATGTGGGAAAATAAACGTTGTGCACTGAGTTGATCAAAATTGTTTGTCGCCTTATCCGTTTATTGTGAAATGGGTTCCTGGTGGTGTGTATGTGGTGAACGGGTGAATGTTTTCAGCGACGCCTCCATTCTGTCACATGATCTGACTCTACAGGTCAGTTGATCAGCTCCTTCAAATGCTTGTAAACACAACCACCATGGCAGACAGAAACGTCTTATTTTTACCTCAATAACTTCATTAAGTGTTTCCCTTCTTTAATAATAATAATAATAATAATAATTAATAATTTTGACTAATTATGCGCAGTCATACCAAGCTGTCAATAAGTGTGCTTGTCTGGGGATTGTTCTCTTAATACATCCATGATTGTAGGTTGTAAAGAAGTGCGAGTAGCACCATCGTGTGGCTACCATGGATATAACCATAGACAGTATAACCAAAGAATTTCTAATATAGAATATAATATAATATTGCTTGTTTATATACTGTCTTTGGGTATAACCCATGCCGGTTGACAGGAAGTGACGCGATTCTGGGAAATTAATGACAATTTATGACATTAATAGATATTTTAATATATTAGTAGTTTTTTTTTGTCTCTTGTATGTCTGACTGCAATACATACATAAAAGATATGCTTAATGTATTAGCCATTCAGAATACCAAACCTACAATTAAAATTACATTACATTACATGTCATTTAGCTGACGCTATTATCCAAAGCGACTTCCAATTACCGTAAGTGCTAGAAAAGGTTACCAAACCAGTTCATATTAAAATGAACAAGCTAGGCATAGGTGGAAGACTATATAACTGGATCATGGACTTTTTATCAAAATATAGAATATAGAATAGAATATTTAAAGTTAAAGTATTAAGATCAGACAAAATAAAAATAAATACAATTATTGTCTGCAATTTAAATGCACTATATGACATTTTTATAATGGCACAAATTATTTCTTCTCTTGGAGCTATAATAATCACAATTCTACCAAAATATTTATTTTTGTTCATTAGACTGACCCTTCTATTTTCTTCCACCAAAATACGATGACATTAACGGCCAAAAATAAATCATTAGATGTTAAAACACCCTGCTTAAGGCAAAGAGTACTTCTATACTCTTTGCATTAAGCAGGGTGTTGTTAAATTTCCACATTTTAGAATGGAGTTTTGCGTGACGCGCTGTGTAACAGCTTTGTCAGCCTACATCAACTAGTTTTGTGAACCATGCTAGTTTGAACAACATGAAAGCAAACACAGTACACAACCAGGGTCGTGAACTTTGAACATGGCCTCCCAAGGAAAGTTATGCTAGTTTTTTTCAGTTATCCAGTCAGAGAGTACGTCCAAAGCACCGTGCTTTAAGTGTCAGAGAATGGGGCATACTGCAGGACAATGTAAAGGCAAAGAAAGATGCTTAAGATGTAGAGGCAATCATGCTTTTGGGAAATGTGGGAAAGATGTGCCTGTTAAATGTTGCAATTGTGGAGGAGATCACAGTGCTGCCTTTGGGGATGTTCAGTAATGTAATAATGTATACTTTTATTAATCCCACAAGGGGAAATTCCAATGTACAAAAGAATGCAAATTCTCATATGCAGAGGCTGTTAAGGGGGTCAATGATGAGAAGGTAGAAAAAAAAGCATAAAGACTTTGTTTGGGAGCAGTCAAATCTACACCTGTTGATGCATTGCTTGTTTAATCCAGTGAAATGTAATTACATTTGAGGAGAGTTAAGTTGTCGCTAACATACTGGATACAAATTCAAGTAATTCACACTAACGAAGGGTCGGCCTGATTTACTTTTTTTTTTCAGTCAGCATTTTCCATCTCAAACTTCAGCTCAGTGCGTTTCAGTTATTGATGTTTTCTTCATGCCCTGTTTCCTCTGTTGCCTCTGTTTCCCCCTCTTTGTATCATATCATAGAAGGTTGTCTTTTTTTTCAGTTCATGGACGGTTTCGAGTGTCTACTGAGAAGACGCTGTTTGCCATGCCAGAGACTGCCATTGGTAAGACTGTCCAGCTACACTAGCTCCACGAACAACCTGCACAGCAAAGGTGGGAAAGAAGAGGTTGAAATGGTCCCCAAAAACATGCAACAGCAGTTGTTGATAACTGATCACCTGTCTGTACTGATAACACACAGTTATGAAAACACACTGCCATCTCCAAAAATGTCCAGATGTGAAAAACAGATTTTTTAAATGGTGAATATGTTACTGCTTTGTGTTTAGTAAAGGCATATAATTTTAATGCGAGCTGTAGTCAATGCTTGGCTATAGCGTGAATGTAAATTATTTATGATAGTAGCTTCAAACTGAAGCTGCCTGTTTTTTATTTTGTATAGGTGGCACTGTGGGGATTCCCTCATGGGGTAAATTCTGGTTGGCCATTTAAAATGTCTACAGTTGGGAGGGAATGAATACACTGCTACCAGAGATGTGGTAAGTTCTAACATCCCATTATCATCATCAGCCATGCTTTGAAGGCGCAGATGATGACATTAATAACATGGGTAACATTCAGCCACTAGATGTCACACTCCCCCTTTCATTGCATTCACATCACAACAGGTGGTTACCTGGCAACTTCCAAGACCTACTAACATTTTGTAAGGCTCACAAGCCTTGTCAGACGCTGGAACCAAACTTCATCAAGATCTTACAGAGATTAACAAAACATTCATCTTGGAGCCGCAATTTTTATTTTAAATGGTTATTTCACAATCATAACAACCACACCTTTCTAAAAGCTGATTTTCCAAAACAGTTTACTCTGCACATAAAACACACAATGTCCCAAGGAAAGAGCTGTAGCCAATAAGTGCTATATGCTGATATTTTTGTTATTCTTTTCTCCAAATACTATAAAATGTTATAAAACACCCAAATTCAATGAAAGTAGTGAACTGATTGACAACCAGCTGCCCAACGGAGACTGGCCACAGGTGAGTCTCTAAGGCCCGTGTATCTTATTAATTACAAGTCCTATACTATATATATAATATAATGTGAGCTTTGATATGTGATGTCCTGTGCTTCCCCTCCTCAGGAGGATATTGCAGGTGTGTTTAACAAGAGCTGCGCCTATAGAAATGTCTTCACAGTCTGGACCCTCGGTCGCTTCTCAACGCTTTACCCCAGCAGTCCGTTGGCTGGGGAGGTCAAGCTGTGAAGACTTTT